>PVKA01045736.1:0-15367 GCA_004027165.1 Ctenomys sociabilis | reverse complement strand
GCTTGACCAGATTGCTCTCTGTGAGAGCCTGAGAGAAAGTTTTCTCTTCATGTGACTCTCCCCAGGCACACTATAGAACTTCAATCTCTTTCCTCTGTGGCTCCACAATCTCCTTGCTCAGAAAATTTGGAGCTCACCTGAGTCTCATAATATTGCAGTACAGGTTCTCCTATGTCCTGAGTCTTCGCTGACCTTGGAAAGCTAGGTCCAAAATGTTGGCTGGCCTTGTGGCTCTTCTATTTCTTCAACTCTGACTTGGGATCTTAGGTTGTTAACCATCCAGAAGAAAAGCTGATTAGTATCCTGCAGCATATGCCATTCACTTTGCTTATCTGACTCAATTGATTTTACTTGTTATACATTTCCTTTTGTATTTCTGCTTTTCGTATAATTTACACTTTTAGTATAATAAAATTATACTCAAAGATTTTGATATGCCTATCTTAACAAGTAAGAGAACAAATTGATATAAATACAGTAAAGACACACAACACATAAACAATTCTGCCAACTTGGTCTAATTATCATTTATATAACACTCCAACAGCAGTTGAATACCATTCTATTCCAGTGTAATCGTACTCCAAGACCACGTGAAGGAATCAGTTTCAATACAGTTAAAACAAAACAAATCATGTAAAGTATGAGTTCTGATAATAATAGAGCAATTAAAACAGAAACATAAAAAGCAACAAAAAAAATGTAAGTGGACTATTCCAAAGGTTTGCAAATTATACAACACTCTTCTACATGACTCAAAGAACAAAAAAGTGAAATTATTAAGATAATTGAAATAAAATGACATTTTAAAATTAGTGGTATTGTGAATGTAGAAAAATATTATACCAATGTCTACAATCATAAAGAATAATGTTTTATAAAATATGATCTCAGTCATACAGGATTTCAGAAAATTCAAAGGTATTACCTGCTCCTGAATAGAAAGACATTGTAATGATGGCCATACTACCAAAATTGCTGTACAATTTAATGCAATCCCTATCAAACTACCGCCAACATACCTTCCAGATTTAGAGTAATCATTCCTAAAATTTATTTAGAACAAGAAAAGACCTAGAATAACAAGGCAATCCTGGGCAACAAACACAAGGCAGGAGGCATTATAATTCCTGACTTGAAATTACACCTCAAAGCTACTGTGATAAAATCAGCATGGTACTGGCAACAAAATAGACCTGAGGATCAATGGAGTTGATTATAACATGCAGAGGCTTCCACAGACACACTCCGTCACCAGAACATTGACAAAGGGGCCAAACACACTTACTAGAAGATAGGCTCTTTAGCAAATGATGCTGGAAAAACTGGCTCTCTACATGACATAAAATAAAACTTGACCCAGGTCTATCACCATGCACTAAGCTAAAGTCAAAATGGATTAAAGTTCTAAACATTAAAACAAAAACACTAAATCTCCTAGACGAGAAAGTAGGAGAAACACTTGAAGTCATAGGGTTAGACAAAGAGTTCATGAACAAAAATCAAATAGCATGGAAATACTTGAAAGAATTATCAACTGGGACCTCCTTTTATTGAGAAATATTTGCATGTCAAAAGAAATTACCAACAAAGTGAAAAGACAACTCAAAAATTTTGAAACTGTCTTAACTAATAAGCATTCAGACAAAGGTATGCTCTCTAAAATTTATAAAGAACTAAAAAACATTAGGGCCCCATAATTTAAAGACCCAATCCAGAAATGGGCATCTGAGATGAACACACACCTCTTAGAGGATGAAATTAAAGAAGTAAATAAATATATGAAAAAATGCTCCACATCACTAGCCATCCCTGAATGCAAATTTAAACAATACTGAAATACCATCTCACCCCAGAAAGAATGGCTATCATAAACAAATCAACCAACAACCAATGTTGGAGAGGCTGTGGGGAAAAAGGAACCCTTCTCCACTGCTGGAGGGAATGTAGACTGGTGCAACCATTATGGAAATCAGTGTGGAGATTCCTTAAAAACTAGGACTGGAAATCCCATTCAAGCCAGCTATCCACCTACAGGGAATTTTCCCTGAGGAAGTCAAAACATCATATCATAGTGATATATGTGTACCTATGTTTATAGCAGCACAATTTGTGATAGCCAATACTTGGAAACAACCAAGAGGCCCATTACCTGAGGAGTGGATGAAAAAGATATGTTATTTTTATACAATGGAGTATTAGCCATAAAGAATGATAAACTTGAAGCATTTATATTTAAGTGGATATCACTTGAAGATATACTCATAAATGAAATAAACCAGATGCATATGTGTAAATGTTGTATAGTCTCCCTAGTATAAGAACTCAAAAGAAGACATACAAATAGAAAGGTATAACACAATTAAAAGGAAAGTGAGAACTTAAGGATTGGACAATGAAAAGAGGGCAAGGAGAAAAGCTGGGAAACATGAGAGGGGCAAAGCCATACATTTATATGCTCAAGATGGGTAAGGCAATGATCCTGAGAAACATCAGCAGGTTTTTAAAACCAGCAGTTAATTGGTAGGATTCTTACCCTGACTAACTGCACATCCTGATACCTGTGAACCTCTGAACCGAGCAACGGCACTGAAGATAGCAATATGTAATAGAAGGGTCATGCCTATCATCCTGGTCTTCTAAATGCGTACAGCTTGTCATGACATACAAATTATTGCCATACTGTCTGTCAAGAAAATGTTTGTTTTAAAAAAAGGATAATAAATGAAAAAAAAAGAGACGAGAAAAGGAAAGAAAAAGAAAAATTTATGATCTCAGCCTGTACTTTAAAAACAGTTAGAAAAAGAAAATGTTAAATCCAAATAAGATCAAAACTCAAAATCAAAGTAAAAATCCGTAATACAGAAAAGGGAAAAACAATGCAAAAACTGATCAAATCCATATCTGGTTCTTGGAGAGAGTCAGAAACTTGATAAACTTTCTGACCTGATCAGCAAACAATAGAGGAAATTTATGAAGAAGCATTAAAGGAAGTAATTGTACAACTTTGTGCACTACCACAAAAAAAAGTGCATTTCAACAATAAACTCAAGATCAACAGTGAGAGCTTCAGCATGAAGTTCTAAAAGCAAGAGAGCTAAATGGGCCAACTGGTGAGGCTGAAGTAAGGAGGCTTAATATGTAGAGCCTTAAAAAAGGCCAGGCTTTCTATAAATAGTTATATAAATGGGTGCATTGTTAAATCATAACACCTTACATTATGCTACAGATTATATTATATTCTTAAAATGCAGAAACATAGAGAAGGTAAGATACAAATACTCTTTCAGAAAACTAGGTACATTGATATTCAAATGCATACCAACTTTTATGTTTGATATATTTATGGTTTATGTATATTCCAAAAATATATGTCATAGATATGGTGTTGTGTTCTACTCAAAGTAAAGTAATCTGTGCATTTCATTGTATGAGTTCTTATAAATGATCTAAGTCTGAAATAATCATTTGGATATCTGCTATCAAGAATTGATTTTTATGAAATGCTAATGAATTGTGTTACTTTTATAAATAAAAATGGGCCAACTGGGTTAGTAGGGGGGAGATTAGGGCAGTCGCACAGAAGAGGTCTTCTACAGTGGAAATGCAAAGGCCAAAGGACAGGCTGGTAGTCAGTGAGTAGTGAGGCAGTAAATAAATATGACTTAGACCTCGTTTTGAGGAAAAGGATAGCATCTATGCCACCATAGGACTATGAGAGGAATTTAAATATTATTACACTTTTACATTGAAATCAAAAATAAATTATATATTGAAGAGAAACTATCTGATCCACTCATACAATTCTTATAAAATACCAATGGAGAGAATAACATAAGGCCAACATCCACAAAAGAAATATGTTTCCATTCTCACACAGGGGATTGGGAATTATAAGAAGCAAAGGACAATTCTAGCTTCCCAAGAAAAGCAGGTGAAATTACAATTTTCCTGAAAGAGAATGATGTGATTTTTGTCCTACAAAATAAAATTGCTACAAAACACCCAAAGCAAAGACATCTTAAAAGAAGCCTATTAAATATAAAAGCTGATCAGATTAGCCTTACTGTATCATTAAGATTATACATTCTTTTAAAAAGTACTTTGCATACATTACTCAAAAATCTTAAATCTGCTTTCCAACATCTATCTATAGAGTTTCAAATTGTGCTTCACTAAGTCACTGAAAATGCCCTGGAAATCGCTTTCCTCGCCACTTCCACAAGAATGATTATCTTCAGGCTTCACTTTTCAAAAATGGAAATCAGTAAGCTGATTTCAGTATAAGTGAAAAATTCTTGGTGCATTATCTTAAAATTTATAGTCTATAGATATTTTAAATAACTCTTAAATTGCCAATCTATAATTAGATACCTTTCTAAAGCACTCAAAGCCTCTATTAACTACCCACTAAACATGCTGATCATCATGTTATTATTCTATCTACTTGAGTAAATGAAAATGTGTCAGTTACCTTTTCTCCAGGAAAGACTTCAATGTACGTAAGCATTGTAGATGATTACAAAAGAAACACAGCTGATTTGCAAAGATGATTTCATTGGCTCCACGTTTTATGCGTAGTTCATCTCCTGCTGAAAACAGAATGAACAGAGCTAAATGAATCCTTTGATCTTCCCTTTATATCACAAATTGCTCTCCAATAAACATCTCATAATCTATGGAGTCTTATCAGCTCAAAGTTGCTATGTGTCTTCAGCATATTTGTCTCCTTTTTGTTTGTTTTTGAGGTTCTGCTTTGTTCTGTTTCTTGAGATAGAGTCTCACTATGTAGTATAGGTTGGCCCGGAACTCATAGTAACCCTCCTGTCTCAGTCTCTTGAGTGCTGGGATTACACATATGCACCTGACTTCATATGTTTGGCACACTTAGCTTTAGAAGGGACATTGGGCATTATGTTGGTCTCCATCTACCTCATCAAATCAATAAGGTCCATTGTACCAAATACTTGTATATCACTGTTCCTTACACCAACTGTCGTGAAAGAGTACCATTCCAACTACTCAGAAAGTGTATGATTTACTACTTAATGACATTTAATTCTTACTTAATCATTTGTTATTATTTAATATTCATATATAATAGTTCTATATTAGCTGCCTACCACAAATTAGTACACTATTAATTAGGGATTCCTCCTATAACAAATTTCAGAGAGTAAAACTTGAGCTTAATGAAAGGAGAATTAATGGGATCATACAATTAGTAAGTCCAGAGTAAAATGTATTTTAGGCCTGCAGAGATCTAAAGCCTTAAGTTATTCATTAAGGCTCAGTTCCTGTCTCTGCATTTCTCATCCATTATCACTTTTGTATGGGTTTTATCACAAGCAAGATCCCTCAAGAGGATGAAAATCTAACTTCCCACAGCTCTAGGTTTGTACTCTGATGGTCCCAATTTCAGCAAAAGCCTATGGATTTACTGTTAGTTCAGATGGCCTTGGCTTGGGTCACATATCTATCCCTAAGCCTTTGTTTCAAAGGATAGAGTGTTATCCTTTGTCAGGCTTTGGATAGATTAAAATTAGATGGCATGCAATTCTCCAATGAACACAGAGATATCTTACTACAATAGAAGCAATATATGCTGACCATGCAAAACCAACATGTGTATAGTACACCAGTGAAATAACCCTACTGTCAGTAGGACATAAGTTTAAGGTATGTATTCTTGTAGAACTATACAAAAATAAATTCAGCTAAATCTTTTCTATGACCATAAGCATACCCATGTGGTATACTGGAACAATGTATTTTACACACAACTGGAGTGAATTTCAGGTAAGTTCTTCATGGCCTTTAGAGAAGTTCTTTATCTTCTATAGCAACATTCTTGAATATCAACTATGAATGACATCACCAACTTCACATAGTTTAAGGATAAATGATTTATATTGGAAAAACACTTCAGAAGATGTGAAACATTCAGTAAGTGTTAACATTAGCTTCAAGATGATTCACCAGGATCCAGCAATAGCCAGAACTTGAAGCTTGAGTTTTCACCAAACAAGGCTTGTACTCACACCCACACAGATCAAGATACAGCTTTTTTGCCTTGTCAGCCCCACCTGGGTCATGCTGAGCCAGCCATAGAGACCCAGTGTGGGTGTGCATACCTGTAATCCCAGTGCTGGGGTGCTGAAAACAGAAGGATCACTACAAGTCTGAGCTTTAGTGAGACCCTATACCAAATAATTAAAAAAAAAAAAAAAAGAAGAAGAAGAAGAAGAAGAAGAAGAAGAAGAAGAAGAAGAAGAAGAAGAAGAAGAAGAAGAAGAAGAAGAAGAAGAAGAAGAAAATACAGCTTTTTCAAAAAAAATCTGTGAAACAACTTCATTTGGGTAATCTGGATCCTCACTGCTAAAATCCATAATGTTTCCATCAGAAGTTACCATGTTTCCAACTGATAATACCTGTCAAAATAAAGAAATCCTTCACCTAAAGCTCTATTATATACTACTAATCATGGTGGAAATGAAAAATAAAAGTATATCTGCATACAAAGCTATTGACTAAAGCACATACTAGATATAAAAGTTATTTAATATAAGCCAAAAGTGAAACAGAACAATGAAAAAACAAAACTGAATTTTAAAAAATACTTTTACTGAATCAACAGAAAAAGTCAGTTAGAAAAGATAACGGTTATCATACTGACTGTGCTCTTCATTAAACCCTATTTTCTTATCATCAGAATGGAAGTTCAGTCCTTCACAAGACTTCAACATCAGCAATCATGTAGTGAACTGGCCTTGACATCATTCCTTGTTGATTTATTTTTCTGGTCCTAGAACTTAGATTTTTGTTGCTTTCCTCAATAAAAATCTAATTGTTTCACAATTATAAGGATTTCTTGTTCTGTGTTCATTTTCTTCATAATCCCAACCCAAGAATCACCTTCACTTTATTCATTTATTGTTTTCTAATATGCATTGAATACATATTGATTTTTAGACACATTGCTAGACACCATGAAAATGGACATTGACCTCATCTTTCAACTATTGGCTATTTGCATACTGCTCTAGTCCCATACTTTACCCACCTGCTAAGGTAAGAATTGCTAGGGTTAGGGATATAGTTCAGTGGCATAAGCATCTGCCTGGCAAGCTCAAGGCCCCAAGTTTGATCCCAGTACCACACACAAAAAAAGAATTTCTTACCACTCTTCCTGAGTGGTTGAGGAAGCATAAACAATACCCAAGAATAACACACTGTTTGCACCCTCCATATACCACAACAGAATCTTCCTAGAAATTACTAAATGTATGTGTGTTCATGTAGTATTTAACACTGTAAGACAAAAATCACCAACAAAATTTATCAGACCCTTCCAAGTCTAAGGTATACCTTAAACAAAAATGAGGGATCTACAGTTACTTCTATTCCCTTCCAAATGTTTCTGATTAAAAAAGAAATTAATTTTAAAAGAAAGCCCAGTGAGATAGCTCAGTGGACTAAGCATTTGCTTAGGCAAGTTCAGGGACCAAGGTTCAATCCTAGGGTGTACTGAGCCAGTCACCAATCTAGTGTTCTGGAACATGCCTACAATAACAGTGCTGGGGAGGCTGAAAACAGGAGGATCACTATGAGTCTAAGCTGCATAAAGAGGCCCTGTCCAAAATGCATTAAAAATAAATAAATAATAAAACAAACGTTTCTGATAATCACTTATCACTCCCTCTAGACCTGAATCTCAACCCTATCGAAGAATGCCTTTTTAAGGCTCTGACTTCACTGTTCAGCTCAGCCATCAAGAATTTAGTCTGCACCCTTTACTACCCAATTGGTTAATAGACTAAAGTCATTATGTTGCTACTAAATACCAACCTACAAAACATAATGATGACAAACAAACAGTGCCTTGCAATTCTGTAAAGGGCATTTGCACACACTATTTCGGAAGAAAAATCTGAAGACCTCACCAAAATAAGTTAGCAAGTTGCAAGTGAAGAGGGAGGAAAAAAAAAACTCCATCAGGACATTTTTGTAAGTATATTCAACAGAGTTGATCATGGAAATGTCTACCCTATCTCTGAAAGTCACTAAGAATCTCTGTGATACTCTGATAAATGATCACCACTATTAATCACAAATGAAATCATGCCACAGCCTGATTTAAATTTTTCATGGAGTTCTGCTGTTCTTCCTATGAAAGGAATATAATTTTCAAAGGTCCACCACGATGTCATGAGTTGGTTGTTACACTCCCTGGTTTACTGTACTTTCCCATCACTTTTCTGATTTCTTCTTCACCTCCACCGGCCTCCATGACCTCTCGAGTGCAGTGCTTTCCTCTTGCCTTCTGCAGTCCTTCTCCATCCTTACCTAGGCATTAATTCCTATGCTTCCTTCCTCTCTGTTAACATTATCCAGCCCCATAGATTCTTTTCCTTGAGAGTTGTCGTATTTTCAGAATTATGAATATTAAAAACTTATCAATCACCTATGATGAGACTATAAATACAAAAGAAGAAGAACTGAATCTATTTTTACTCATTACTGAAGCCATAGAACAAATGGCTTTTTAATTATAACTCACAGGAATCCACTGAGTGTTTAGTAGATAATTAACAGTAAGGTCTTCAGAATCAAAGACATTTTCAAATTGTATCTCCTTATTTTACTACTCATACAATTTTGAACTGGCTATCCAATCTTGATAAGCCTTCAAGTTTTTATTTTTTGTAGTAAAAATAATAATGTTCTAACTATACCACAGATTAATTTTGTATATTTTTAAATCACATGGAAGGTAAACATAAATGTATGTCTTTTCCCCACTGCCTACTGCTATGTCAAATGTACACTTTATATTTGGGAAAAAGGTACAACGGTTAATCAAATGTGTCAGTTTGACTAGACTAAAAGATAGGTCTGTAACTGCTAGGATATCATTTCTAGTGGTGTTTGCGAAGGTGTTTCCAGAAGAAATGAACATTAGTAAATTGAGCCAAGATCTAACCTCACCAATGTGAGAGGGCATCATTCAATCTACTGAGGACTTAAACATAGCAAAAAAGGTAAAGGAAGAACAAATTTACTCTCTTTCTTCATGAAGTAAGACATTCATGTTTTCTGTCTTCACTTATGAGAGCTAATAGTTCTTGGGTTTTCAAATTCTGAACTTGCACCAACCTAGGGCACTTCAATGCCCAGGACTTGGACCCAAGATTGTACCACTGGGTCCTCATGCCTACAAACTCAAACTGAATCCCTCCATTGACTTTCAATGGGCAGCTGTAGGCAATGTTTGATGGAACTTCTTAACCTCCATCACAGTGAGAATTAATTCCAATAACAAGATCCTTTCATATCTATACATATCTACATGTGTCATATCACTTCTGTTTCTTAGAAGAAATTTGATGGAATAGAAGATGACTGATGTTTTGACTTTAGTGTCTTGTCAATAAAATCATATAAGCACAACCTTCACATTGGATCATGTACTATAAAAGGATAAACTCAAAATGTGTCCTCTGATACAAGAAATATCGAAGTACTGGCAGAACTCAGTGACTCATACAAAACAATGTGTGGCTGTAACTAGGAAGGGATGGCCTGATCCTTAAATTCAGGATTAAAAAGTAAACTGAGAATCTTTGCATAATTAAAAACTAAATTCTCCCTAGAACATAAACTGAAGTCTTAGTATAATATCAAAGGTGATAGGGAAATGCAAAATTAAGTAACTATAAATTCTATTCTGGCCGTGTATCAAAGAAAAGTGTATACCCACACACAATCACTTCCTACTGGTCTCAATTTAACAAATGCCTAATCTAGCTCTTACTTATGGAATAAAATATGGTGACTCCAAGTAACTAACTTGATCATTCAATATTAGTGTTTTTTATATTTCACATTTATTATCTCAATATTAATATTCAATATTATGAATGTATGCACTTTAATATACTCATATTTTATATGCTTGATCTCATTTTACAAATAGCAATGGATATTATAGACAGTCAAACCTTCAGTAATTAAAAAGTGAAGCAATATAAGGTACACATAATTTTATTTAGGTACCAAAATTTCCAATTAAGGATAATGACATTGTACTTCTTATTTCACTACACACAAATCATTTTTGTTGGTAATACTATTAGCAAATTTTACTCTTGTTTCTTTTTCCCATCTTTCTTTCACTGACAATCTTTTCCTGGAAATTGCTTTAATGTGCTTTTTGGAGTCAGTATTGAACAGCTGAGCCTTCTAGAAGGTTCATTGTATCTCAGAAATATAATTTTGCTTCATATGAGGTTTTAATTTTATGCCACAAAGATGTTTAGATGAATAACTTGTAATAGAAGAAGCAACAAAACTCCAGAAACCCATATAATCACTTGGAAACAGTTATTATTGCAAACAGTACACATTTAAACTATCACACTGGAATCCTAAATCTTAAACTCAGCACAGAGATTAAATACCAGTAGAAAAATAAATATGGGTTGAGAACTAAAATTGTTTTTCCTTCAACAAAGGAAGAGAGTGTGTATACTCCCTCACTGACATCAAGAACGAGCTAACTAGAGACCAAAGTGATGCAAATAGGATGCCAAACAAAATTGAGCTTCCTGCCAAAAGTTTTCCCCAGGAGGTGAATAACATTTTCCATAAGTCTATGGAAATTGCAGAATTGGTTTGGTAATAAAATACTCTTAGCCACTTTTTTATGTGTGATTTAACATTTCTGTTCTCTACTGAACAGTATAGGTTACATTAATTACATCAAAGGGGGTCCATATTTATATTCAATGAGAAGATTAGCAGTATGTTAATTTGCTTGAGAAAATTTTACCATACGAAAGATAAAATATGCATTCTTAAACCTCCTTTTGAAAGTGTAAGACTATTTATACAATTATAGTGTAATTTTGCAAGATTAAAATTAAATATAAAATTTTTAAGCAGGAGCACTTCATATTACATGATGCTAATTTAGAGTATTATAATTAAAAGTCTTCTTGTAATTCTCATAAAGTTACATGCATAAGCCAACTGATCACTAGAAAGTTAAAACAATCATGGAAAGACACAGATTCTAAAAAATGTTTTCTGCCCAATCATTCCTGAAATGCACAATAGGTGATTTTCAAACAGCAGAAAAATGTAACATGTAAGTAATCTCTACTTGTGTTTTGGCTCATCTTGAATTGTCTTCTTTGGTACTCAATGTGTTTAGAAACGGAGGCCATAAGTCACTGCTGTGTTTACTGTTCACATTTTACTGCATAATTTACAGAGATTAAAAAAGAAAACAACCAAAGTCATGGAAAATACAAATGATGCTAGAAAATTACAGTGATGCCAATAACTGGTCTCCAACATGTACAGGGGAACAAAGGCTTTCAGAAGTTTTCTGCCGTAAAGCCAAAGTAGACCCTACATGGGGCCCCGTGCATTTCAGCTTGCTACAAATGCTCCGATGCGGTAGACTGTCCTGAACAAACATGGAAACTGCCTCCAGCCTTCAGCAGGCATGTGTGACTCCGGAAAATTGAATTTTAAATTCATTCTTTATTAGGTCAGCACAAATCCCTTATGGAACTTTGGCCTAGTAAAGAGATGTTGGGCCAGCGAGATACTCAGTGATCTAAAGCACCTGTCTAGACAAGCTTAGGCTAAAGTGCAGGAACTGTGGTTGGATCCCGGCACCACATTCCACACCAGCCCCACCCCAAGGGCAGCCTGAGCTGGCCACAAAACAAAAAGTGTGGAAAGAAGTCTGCTGTTATGGTCTGTGTCTAGGTGTCCCCCAAAAACCTTATGCAGTCATGAGGTGGGCTTCTACTAGAGTTTGTGATTAATGCCTGCTTCCGTGCTGGTTTTATGGGTATGTTACTGGGATTATGGATGTAAGTGCTACACCCAGCCTGGGGCAGACAGACTGAATGTTACATAAGAGAGACTTGCTCTCTGTTGCTACTGTTGCCTCTACTCCTCCCTTGCTCTTGCTTTTTGCCATGCCCATGAACAGTTGCTCTCTGTCATGTGCCACTCTGCCTTGGAGCCAGCTGAGTATGGACTGAAACCTCCGTGACTGAGAGCTAAGTAAACCTTTCCTTCCTTCATTTTGGATGTCAGGTATTTGTCCCAGCAACAAGAAAAGAGTAACTGAGACACGTGCCTTCCTTGGCTAGTTCACATAGACACTTCCCCCAATCCACAGCATATATACCCAAGATCCTCTAGAGAGACTAAAATTAGCTTTTCTTCTGTAGTCTAAGTGTTCAGGATTGGAGCCACTTCAAAACTTCTTCTAAGCCAGGAAAGGTGGCACATGCCTACAATCCTGGCTACTGTACAGAATAGGGCAGGAGGACTGAAAGTTTGAAAGAGCATTGGTAATTTAGGAAAACCCTGTCTCAAAACAAAATGTTTTTAAAAGAATAAGGAGGTGACTCAAGCCCAGATTAACACCTTGGGTTCAATCTCCAATACTGAGAAGATATGTAGTAATATTTTAATTATATATATTAATTATATTATATTAATATATTAAAATAAATTTATCATCTAACACAATAATTTGATATGTTATGAAATGCTGTGATGTCCTATACTAAGCTAAGATAAACTAAGCTAAGCTAAGCTATGCTAAGCTAAGCTACGCTACGCTAAGCTAAACTCTGCTGTGCTGTGCTGTGCTGTGCTGTGCTGTGCTGTGCTGTGCTGTGCTGTGCTGTGCTGTGCTGTGCTGTGCTGTGCTGTGCTGTGCTGTGCTGTGCTGTGCTGTGCTGTGCTGTGCTGTGCTATGCTATTGGAAGCATGGGGCAGATGTTTGTTTTGGTTTTAAATCCTTACCTTTAGGTGGGTTCCTCCACTGTGTGTCAGCCCTTTTTCACTACACTTAGTGCCTCTACTAACTTCACTAGCTTCCTCCACAGTCCCTCTATGCTTTCCTTATGCATTACAACTATAAAATTAGACAAAACCACAGTCTGCTATAAGCAGTACTCATTTCAATTATGCAGTACACTGTTTTAAATATAGATATTTGTTTTCAGTTGTTTTACTTTTCTCAGAAATCAAATTTTCAACAACAAAATTTGTAGACATTCTGTCATAATTCCTTCAGTTTTGGTTTACCTTAGTGAGTTTTAAAAGTTAGCCACTTAGCAAGTATTTGCTGGGTCTGTTCAGTATTCAACCCACAACAGAATCTATAAATGATAAAGAAGAAAGAAAAAAACACTATGACAGACTTAAAACTAAGTTCTACACTCCTAAAATTCTTTAAAAACAAATAAAAACTGGAAATCCCAAATTAAAAGTAGTGCGGTACATAGGTGCTCCCGCTAAGGCAGGACAGCTGAGTGAGCACGCACGTTTGCCTGTCCTGCTCCCAAATCACGCTGAAGAGAGGCGGAAATATAAAGAGAAGAAAATCAAAAGTGCTTGAGGTAAGAAAGCAGAAAAGGCAAAACCATGACTATGCTACAGTGTCTGATGCTGGTGGATTACTATGAAGGTGTAGAAGCAAATTCCAGAGCGGCAGACTGAGGGGAATGCTTTGTCCAGGAGACAACACAGAACAGCTTCCTTGGTACAGGCTGGAGGCAGGACGGGTACATATCAGAGGGTAACATTGAGGGAATTTAGTAAAAATTACTACTGAACAGCTGACTAAAAGTTCTTAGGGTCTTTGACATTCAAACAACTGGTAGAAATGTCATATGATCAAGGCTGAAAATAGCTCATCTCTGAAAAATTGAATGTTTTTTCTAAGAAGGGATATACACCAAAGAAAGCTACCAGCTCGCCTATTAATCATTAAATGTCACACATTAGATTCAAGACCATGAGTCAACATTTCCAACCAACTACAAAGAGTTTATATTCAAATATCTTGCTCATTGGAAGAACATAGTGGCAAAGGAAAGGTATGCCAGAGAGTCACTTTGCTCAAGCTTCCTTACTAACAAACAAGAGTGAACATGAATGGATAGATAACTGAGGACTTGCCTGGCAAGCACAAGGTCCTGAGTTCAATCCTTGGTATTGCATGCCATGCCAGCCCCAAAACCAGGCATGGAGGCACATGCCTGCAATCCCAACACTGGAGAGGCTGAGGCAGGAGGATCACAAGTCCAAATTATATAAGGAGACCCTGTATCAAATAAAATTTTTAAAAAAGAGTGAACCACCACAGATCCTGAAATGTTTGGGGAAATTAACACAAGAGAATTTCTAAGAAGTGTTGCATTGATGTAATTAAAAAAAAAAAAAAAAGCAGTTTCAAGGTGGGGATAAATGGAAAGAAGGAGGTTAAGGGAAATGTAAACTATGATTACTAAAATTAATGGTCATTAAAAGAGCTTTAAGAAACAGTCAAGAAATTTACAGAATACAGGCCTACCATGTTGGCACTGCCCCAGGGGCACGCGGAGACAGTGATTGAGACTGGGCATAGTGGTGCATGCCTGTAATCCCAGCTCTTAGGAGGCTGTAAACAGGCAAATCACTATGAGTCCAGTCTAGTAGTGAGACCCTGAACACCCTGTAGGCCCTTCTGTAAAGTACAAAAAAAAAAAAAAAAAAAAAGGAAAAGAAATTTACAGAATAAAAAGGAAATGTAAACTTTAAAAATAATAAGATATTTCAAACTTTGAGCCAATGCTCTAAACAATGTATAGACTATAGTTTTTAAAAAAAAGAATCTGAAAGAATAAATAAATTCTGAAAGATATAATAGATATAGGGAAATGGAAAGAGCTGAACATAGGGATTAAACAATGAAGATGAGGGAAAGGAGAAAAGGTAGGAAAAAAAGAAGGGGAAAATCGTGCAAGTATATACACAGGACAGCTGGGATGATAATTTCCATCAGTTTCTTGAAAATAGCAATCAGTCTTTAGATTTTTCACCATGACTATGAGTTCTGATATCTGTGATCTGAGAAACTATCCCTAGGATAAGCAGTGTGCAATACAAAAATCATGGTTGAATGCCTCATATCTTGTTCTTCTAAATGTGAACCATTTCTAATGTCTTATCAATTATTATTATACTCTCCTTAAAATATTTTTAAAGAAAAATCACAAGACTAGCAAGCTAGTCAAGAAATACAAACAACAATATATATATATATATATATTTGACTATATATATGTATATGTATATTCAATAGAAATAGATCATAGGTGCTCCAGTTATTAGAATTAGGAAACAAGGACTTTGAATACATCTATTATAATTATACAGTAAATAAATTTATTGCAAAAGATAATGATTGAACAGAAGGTATTTGGAAGCTACATGGAAATTCTGAATAAAAATGACAGGGAAATTGTAGAACTAAAAACAAATCTCTGGAACTAGGCAAAGGAACAGA
>PVKA01045735.1:0-15363 GCA_004027165.1 Ctenomys sociabilis | reverse complement strand
TCAGGCTGGCCTTAAGCTCACTTTGTAGCTCAGGCTGGTCTCGAACTCACAACAATCCTCCTGCCTCAGCCTCCCTCCCAGTGCTGGGATTACAGGCCTGCGCCACCACGCCCGACGATTAGTGGGATTATAGGTGTGTGCCATCCTGTCTGATTGAAGGTTTGTAAAAGTCTTTACGGTCCAAATGCAGGCAATTAGTTGCAAATGATTCAGGAAAGGGGTGTGTGTGTGTGTGCCCAAAGAGAGCATTATTAATAATTAGTGAATCTAAGTGAAGGATCTATATTTGTTTATTATGCCTTTTTTTTTTTTTTCCGACATTGCAGGTACTGAGACAGAGCAGTCAGCACTGGGAGAGACTCCAAGATTCCTAAGTTCCTCCCACCTGTCTCCCCCAAGCCCTGACCAGCAGAAGCATCTTTCCTGGGGCCAGGTGCCAGGAGTCCCCTTGGGGCGCAGACACACAGGAGTGCTCCTTGGGAAGGCCCCTTCCTGTTGCACTGAGTGATGGGCTGGCCAGCTAGGCCTCAGCAATGTGTGGGCGCAGGATGGTGGGCATGTCCCCGCTGCATTGTGGCTGGCGGAGGAAACCTGGGGCCCAAGTGTTGCTGCTGACCGACCTCCATGTTCCTTTTGAGTTTTCTCATGATGTGAGGGACCGTGGCTGTGTGCGCCGGCAGCTCCTCATGCCTGGGCTAAGCGCAGGTGTCCAGGAGCCCCCCTAGCTGCATGGTCAGAGACCCAAATCACAGAGCCACCACCCCTGCCTCCCAAGGGGGCCCTGGCTTGAGAGAGAGATTGGGTTTCCAGGGTTGCTCATCCCTCTCTGTCCACCCTGAGACCCCTGGGTGTAGGCCCAGCCTGACTTGGGACTCTTGGAGAGAGCTGTCAGTCACTTCTTCAGTCTTGTCTGTCTTGCAGGGAGCCTGGGAGTGGTGATGGGAAGTTGGAAAGAGGCCAGATGTGGAAACCTTTGTTCTAGTGGGCTGTGCGTAGGCTACTAGCGGGAGTCAGGGCTAGGGATCTGCGCTCTTCCCAGTGAATGACCTAACTGTGAAGTCTGGGCCTGCATCTCCCCCACTATCTCCTGTAACCAAGACCTGTCCTACCCACACATTCACTTCTGATGAAAGACTGCTCTATGGGAGACAAAAGGGTAAAACTCTCAACGTCCAAACCAAGTTCTTTTTTCAAACCATAGTATTTAGCATGATTCAACCCAGGATGACCAGAAGCAAGGAGACCAGAAAGAATCTGCTTTGGACAACCACAAGTGAGGACTGGGAGCAGAATCATTTCTATGTTCCTACCTCTCTAGCCTGCTTGGAACTTTGTAGGAAGCACTTAGTCTTCATAGGCCATTGGTCTGCTGGGTGTGAGGCAGAAAGGCAAACCAAAATAGCTGGCTAGAGTTAGAGAAGCCCAGGCTTTCAGGGAGTTCACTGTGTTCTGGGAAACATGATTTCCAAATAGTTACTCGATTGAACTAAATGAAATTGCCAACGTGCAGCCACTTCTGACCTACAGAAGTTCATTTTGTATGGCTCAGCTTAGAGATAATAGCCAATGTGCACTGATAGTAAAAAATGTCTGTAATTTTTTTGAAATCAGGGATTATAGCCAGTGCTGTGGGTTGGATAAGTTAAGCTTCTTTTGATCTGTGGGCTAGGTTAGGAGAAACCGGGTAAAGCTGACCCTGGAGGTAGACACATTGACCAAACCCCTGCTCAGATGTTTGCATTAATGCTCACCTCGATTGGCTAGCAAAGCTCCCCATGGGTGGAGAGGGTGGTACCATCCATTGGAGACTAGTCCTGTGCCTCGTATGCTGAGCTTCACATTTTGGCAGCTGAGATTGGAGGTAACTTTCAGGAAACATCTAATGTTTTGTTTCCTATCTAGTGGCGGACAAGCACAGCAACTCCCACTGGGAAACTCATCCAGCGGGAAGCATGACCAAGCCCTGGCTGGTAGCTCCAAATACTAAGGCTGGGAGTCACAGAGGTGTTTAAGAGGATGGGGGAACTAGAATTTGGCAGACCTCAGTTGGGTTATTCCTGGAGGAACCAAGAATATGGTTGGTTGCAATGCCCTGTTGACTCCTTGCCAGACAGGATTTGAAGGAGGAGAAAGGACAGTTAGAGCAGAAGGGAGGCTGGGAAGAAGGGCCAGGTGCTCTGGCAGGTGAGGGATGCTGTCTGCTCCCACCCGCTTGGACCACGTCCAGGCCTGTCTGAGGCAGCACTGGAGTCGTGGGCAGCATGGCAGCTGCTCTCGGCGTTGGCCTGCTGGATACCTGCTCTCCTGGCGTGCACAGGCTGTTAGGATGAATTCTGATGTTTGTGCCCTGCCGTCTGTACTGCAGCCTTCTTCATGGGAAGCACTTGTAGGACATCTGTTAGGATGTGAGGATGGGTGTGGCTGGAGCCCAGACTTCCGGGGGCTTTCTGACCTTGGCTGGGGAGGTCAGAGCTTGGGGCTGAGCACAGGAGATGGAAAAAACAGAAAGGCAGCAACTTGCCCAAAGACACCGAGCTCCTCTGAGGGAGAGCCCATGCTGAAACCAGTTCCTGCCACCCCACGTGCACCACGGGGCACTCAGCCCCACAAGCACATCACTGCGTGACTCAGATTGTCACCCAGCCTCCTGGGTACCCCGTGTCTTTCCGCACATAAGGGCAAGCAGTCCCTTGAGGGTGATGCATGGTGCTGTGAGGTCATGGGCTAGGAACACTTCACAGGAAAGATGCTGGAAGCCAGAAAGCTACAGGGATGTGGGTAGTAGATATGAGGTCGTTCACAATTAAGAAATTGCAAAGAAGGAAGCACTTCTGGCACCACCGGCATCGCCTTTTCTGCCCAAGTCTGCTGCAGACAGTGGGAGCAGCAGGGCAGTTGCACAGTCTGGGAGGGGGTGGGCAGTCGTGCTCCAGCTTGGGTATCCTGGCCCTGCCCTCTTCCCAGGCTCCTCTGAGAAGTCAGAGGAAACGAGGAGGGAGGGAGGGGAAGTGCTTGCATTTCTGAGTCTTCCTTGGCAGCTGATCAAGACAGATTGGCACTGAGCTCTGATTTGGGGTCTAGGATTCAGCAGGGCATAGCCATTGTCCTGTGACAGCACAGGCTGGTTTTTATTGCCAGACATTCGGTCATCCATTTGCTTATTCATTTTACACCTTCATTTATTCATTCAACAAACATGAAGCAAGTGCAAGCCATATGCCAGCCGTAGTATTCAGGTTTGGGGGGAAACAGTGCCCAGGAGACAGGGTGGTCCTTGATCTTTTAGCTGACCTGAGGTCCTGCTGCACACAGCAAGGCCTGCCTGTGGCAGCGGTCCAGGGACTTTCCTGCTTCCCCAGAGAGTACCTTTAGCTCCTAACTCAAGGAAGGTAAGGCATGGCTGAGTGAGTGGGCCTGAGACACCATGGCTGGATATCCCTAAGGGCCCAGAAAGGATCTGCATGGTGCCTGCAGAAACAAACAATAGCAAAACAGTGCCAGAGATAGAGCTCAGCGGCACAGCACCTGCCTGGCAAGCGCAAAGTCCTGAGTTCAATTCTTGGTATCCCCCTCTCCCCCTGCCAAAAAAAAGACAGACTTGCAGGGAAACCTTCAACTTCTCTTGCAGCACTGTTTACTCAGCCTCTGTAGACTACTTTCAGCAGGGGATTGGGTTTTGGCTGGTATGGACAGTGCCAGCATGTTTATTGACCCTCGATTCTCCCTTCCGTCAAGTGTATCTATAATATCACCTTTCCTTTTTGTGCCCTACAGAGCTGTGACAGATGAATGAGATGACACAGGTAAAAGCACCACATGAACACTAAGGACCTAGATATATGTGAAGCATTTCCCCCCTTTTCAGTTCTGGGGATTGAACCTGAGGCTTCAGGAATGTTAGGCCTCTGCTCTAGTGCTGAGCTATGCCCTAGCACCACATAAATGCTAAAGATCTAGATATATGTGAAGCATCCTCCTCCCCTTTTCAGTTCTGAGAGTTGAACTTGGGGCTTCAAGAATGCTAGGCCACTGCTCTAGCACTGAGCTATGCTCCAGCAACTCTTCCCCTTTGGAGACTACTTTTTACCAGGTTCCCCAGACTGGCCTCAAACTTGTCATCCTCCTGCCTCAGCCTTCTGAGTAGCTGTTTTTTCAAGTATGCACCACTGTATCCAGCTTATGTGAAGCTTATTATTCTTGTTCCCCCACTGCATTCTGGCCCCTTTGCTTAACTGCCCAACCCCTGGTCCCACTCTCTGTAACCTCCTTCCCTGTCTTCTGACCCAGACCAAGACCTCAGACAACACTTGGACCTTAAGTAACAATGACAGCGGTAGTTGTAACAATGCCAGGCAACATTCCTTAATGTATGCTTGGTGTTGAATTTGGATCCTCTCATAGAATATTCCCAGCCAATAAAGAAGTCACTACTAGTCGTCTTCATTTTACAGATTAATAAAGGTATTCATAAGACAAAAGATTGAGAAGCAACCTTAGTCTAGCCTATTTATGGATTTCCTCTTTTCTATTGCTGACTGACTGGTTGACAAGAACATGGAGCGATTCGACCGCACTTACTGAATGTCGACTAAATGCCAGCTCCTTTCAAATTATGTCACAACAACCACCTTCTGAGTCAGGTACAGGGTTTGTCTTAGAGATTGTCTGACTGTAAGAATAGCAGCTCACTCAAAAGAGCAGAAGGGAAAGGGAGTTTTATAAGATGATTACAGGGAGATTCCACAGGACTTGGGTGTGGAAGTGCAAGCCCCAGAGGGCTGGAGCTCGCCCTTCCCTTGCCACAGCAGGCTCTGCCTCCAGGTCCAGTGGCCCTCCCAGCCGTTCAGGCAGTCACCTTGCTGTCAGTCCAGATGCTGCCACATGCAGGTTCCAGCTTAGCCTGGATAGCTATTCTTGCTCCAATTATCTGTGGCCTCCTGGAACAGGGTGGGGCCAATCAATCATGGCCACCCAGGCCTGTGCCTTCCACAGGAGCCAAGAGGGGCAGATATCTTTAGTTGAGAAATGCCTTGACCTTAGGTAGATTCAAGTTCTAGGATACCCATTGCCCTAGTAGCTCTAAGGTAAGAATACACAAGTTGTTCTAGAATCTGTGGGTTCAGTTGCATCTAGAAAAATGTTAATAGTTTTTGAACACTGCTATATCCAGGCTTTTATATTCAATACTTTTGATTTTTCAGCACTCCTAACATGGTCACCTGTTATTGTCCCCATTTCACAGCTGAGAAAGTAATGCTCAGTGTGGCATGTTCTTGTGCAGTGGCTAAGGTTTGGGCTGATGCTTGATTATTGCCCACCTGATATTCAGGCCCATGCATGACCTTTCTTTGTGCAGTAATGCCTCCTGAAAAGCTGTCATTCCAGCATTTTGGAAGGTTGAGGCAGGAATTTGACCCCAGGCTGGGCAACTTGGCAACTTAGGGAGACCCTGTCTCAAAGGGGGATGGAGGTGGGTAGTAGTGTAGTACGTGCCTGAAATACCAGCACTCAATTGCTGGGCGTTTGAGGCCAGCCTGCACTACATAGTGACACCCTGTCTCAAAACAAATACAAGCTAAACAAATAAATGAAAGGGCTAGGGATACAGCTCAGTGCAAAGGCCCTGGGTTCAATGACTAGAAAAAGAAAACGAGATGATTTTACTTTTTATCTTGATTCTCCAAAAATATACCTTCCATGAGGGCAAGGATTTTGATCTTTTTTGTTCAGATATATTCAAGCTCTTAGAATAGCCCCGGCACATAGTAGTAAGTGCTATAAAATTGTTGAGCAGATTTTGCTTTGATAACTTGAACACTTTGGGCTTCCCAAAGTCATGGTGAAAAAAACTTCATAGGCCTTAGAGAATGGCATCCCCAAGTCTTTTTTTTTTTTCTTTCTTTCTTTCTTTTTTTTTTTTTTGCAGTACTGGGAATTGAATTCAGGACCTTGCACTTGCCAGGAAAGTACTTGTTCCACTGAGCTATCTCCCTGGCCCCAAGTCTATTTAAAAAAAATTATTTTAAAGTTTTTATTAGTATGCATCTGTGGTACATAATGATCACATTCATTGTGGGATGTTGGTGAATGTACATAATGAGTCTTAATTCTTTTTGCTTCCCTCTCCCTCTCTTTCCTCCAGCAGTTTATCCTTTTCTGTTTTCTATCTATTTATTTATTTATTTTTTGGCCGAACCAGGGATTGAACTCAGGCCCTTGTGCTTGCCAGGGAAGTGCTTATTTTACTGAGCTATCTCCCTCACCCCAAAAGATCTTTTATTTTACTCTTTAAATTAGTTATGGACTGAGGAGATAACTCAGTGGTCTTAAGTGCCTGCCTGGCAAGTGCAAGCATCCGGGTTTGATCTCTGGTACCACATGCCATGCCAGCGCTGGAACTCAAGCTTGCATGGTGGCCCACTCCTCCAATCTCAGTGCTGAGCAGGCTGAGACAAGAAGATCACTGAGTCCAGGCTGCATAGTGAGACCCTGTACCAAGTACATAGATAGAAGACTACCTTAGGTTTTCCATATAACAGAAACGATGTAATATTTGAGTGTTTGTGATTTATTTCACTAAGCATTATTCAGAGTCTAGTTTTATGGGGAACGTGAGATGTCCTTCAATGTGGAAAAGTCTAAAGGAAAGTGTGACCCTAGATCTATCTGTGTTTCTTGTTTTGTAGATCTGACCTAGGACACTTAGCCCTATGAGGGAAGCAAGTGCAGGGAAATTTCCCTAATACTGGAAAATACATTTAATGGGGTAAGGAAGTAGAACACTGAGGTCCTTCATTGGTAGAGGTAAAAATTTTAAATGTCCTGAGTTTTCAGCCTCCAGGGTCAATTGACCAAATCCTGAAACCCTTCCAGGGCATGTTTCCACAGCAGTTTCCTGTGTCCCAGAGCACCCATTCAACCTTTTCAGCCCCAGCAGGTGCATAATGGAAGAGCACAGGTTTAGGAAAGTCGTGTGCAGCCAGGGTCAGTCTGCCTGGCCAACTGGTGACATAGACCAATGAAAGGGCACTCGTTAAATTTTTGTTTCCCATCTTCCTCCATCTTTCCCTGCCTTCTCTGTTCATCCTGGTATCAGCCTGCCCACCTGTTCCCTGCTGACCTTTGGACTCAGTGCATTTGTAAAGTGCTCATAGCCCATTATCTCCTAGTAACTGAAAACCCGGAGGACCTGGTCTTCAGCATAGCACCTGCAGGGGTGGCCTGGGAGTGCCATCATTTTGGAGTAAGGGGTTATGCTGCTTTATCCTCTTGGTGCAGATTCTGGTGTTTTGCTTGATACTTAAGAAAGAAAAGTCCTAGAAAAATAAAACAAGTAGAGAGTAGAGAATGCAGCCACCTCATCTTGTTTGTTCTTGTCCTGGGAGTAGAGGTTTTTAAGAGCCAATCATGGGAAATCTGTTGTTGATAGGAAGATACTGGCTGATACTATGCTCTTCTTTGTAGCTGTAGTGGTCAAAGGGAGCCGTGAGTATTTGGCCACAGAGGTCAGCTGTGGCTGCCACTGGATTGGACAGACCACTAGATAAGCAGGCAGGAGAGTCCCAGGCTGGAATCTCCCAGTACACACCCACACAGAGACTTTGGCTGGTATGAGGAGCTGTTGAGCCAAGATCATACATGAACTTTTGCCTTCCCTGTGCTGGAAAGGAGTTGGTATTCAGCAGTCTTGCTTCCTGTGGGTCACTGAAGTGCTCCAGATTCTCTTAGAAGGGCAGATATTCCCGATTCCTCTTCTAGCTTCTCATGTATAGCTCCCACCATCGGCAGAAGCTTTCATTGGAAGAGACTTACAGACAAGGGTGTGACTATTAGTGGAGAGTTCATTCGGACTACAGGTTACAGCAGCATGGTTGCTGGGTGTAGCATTTTCACCAACTCCCTCAGCAACCTGTGAGCAGGAGGCAGGGTATGACGCTTAGTGATTTCTTTATACTCAGTGTTGGCACCTTCTTTGGCTAGCACGATGCTGTAAAGGATGGATGGGCTGGTAGGTAGGTGAATGATTGAGTGGATAGATGTTTGGGTGGGTGGGTAGATTGGTGGATGGGTAGATGTTTGGGTGAGTAGGTTGGTGGATGGATGGTTGGATGGATAATCGGGGTACCCGAGTGGATAATTGGGTGGGTGGATAGTTGGTTGGGTGGAGGGATAGGTGAATGGATAGGTGGGTATGTAGGTGGATGGTTGGGTTGGTGGATTGGTGGGTGGGTGAATAGGTGGGTGGGTGGATGAAAGAATCAACAAGAAAAAAAGTTCTGTAGAATTGAGCCAAGACTACAGTACAGTTTACCCAAGGTCACTGTCTCTGTTCAATAATCCATCATCTCATCTCTGAGTAATGTCAGTCTTCCTAAGGAAGGGTGGCCTAGAGGAACAAATTCTAGACTGGAAGTTAGGAGGCCCGGGGTTTGGGCCATTTAAGTTGCTCTCTTGCCTTTGGGAGCTCACTGAATCTTTCGGCTCTTCTCTTCAATTTGTGCATGTGTCAGATGAATAGTTTGGGCTAAATGTACTTCAAAGACATTGCAACTCTAAAATTCTCTGCTGCCTCCTACCCAAACAACCCTGCAGATTAATTATAGTTGGTTACTGAAATTTAAAAGAAGATTTCACATAGAAATCCAAATTTCTTGCTACTTTCCCCAAACCAGAAGCCCTGACGATATCAGCCTACCTTTTTTCCATGGCAACGGTCAGCAGGAGCTGAGTAACTGTTATCCCATTCAGATGGGTGGGCAGTTTCTTCTGTGCCTCCCATTGCCTAATGTTCAGCCTGCCTTACTCATTTGTGTTATCTGCCTGATTTCTGGCTATTTATGAAACTTCAAACAGCAGAGGGAAGGGTACCTGGGAAGGGATGATAGCTCACTTGCCCAGCTGGCTTTTGGTGCAGAGACTGGGAGAGACTTCCTAGGAAGGAAGTTGGTGACTGGGGTATGAAAAGAAATATTGGTCCTAGTGTCCTAGGAGACTTTGTTTTGGGCTTGGCCGTACAGTTATTGGACCCTTGTTCGAGGAAGCAACTTTTTAGTGGTCAGTCCCTTCTCAGACCTATGTTGGGACTTGGGAGGACCCTGCAGGCCTCCTCTCCATAACCTCTTGCAGCCTCAGTCCCCCATGCTGGACATGTGGGCTCTGGCTCCATGGGAAACGTTGGCCAGGCTGGTAATTCCTTTCCTGTGTCCAGCCTTGGTTGTGTCTTTGGCACAAAACAGAGCAAACTGTTCTGTTGAAAGATCAAACCACTTCCAGTAAGGAGATCCAGGATCTCAGCTCTGCTTAAATCAGTGACATGTGCATTGTCCTGGTACTCGTTCAGCTTCCCGGGGTACCTGTTGCTGTAAACAGATGCTTTTTAGAGCTCTGTGGGATGGCCAACACTCTGCATCCCCAAAGACCTGCATCTAACTTGGGGCTAGCTTCTACCCCAATCACCAAGCTGTTCCTGCCCAGCTCCTTAGCTGGACAGAAACCAGGCTCTTCCCTGCCCATCCTGTTGGAGCCCCGGGCCCCTCTAATACCTTACACACACAGAACACCCCTGCTCACCCAAGTACACACCTTCCTCTGCTATTTTCTGGTTTGTATGCTTTTCTTACATTTATTATTTTGTAGTTTAATCAGTTATTCTGTGGTCTGATCTAGCCAGTTGTGTGGGGTTTGTTTTCTTCAAAATGCATCTAAGCCCGTGTGGCTGTGGATCACACACTTAGTGTTCCTAAGGCCCTGAGTTCAATTCCAAGGATATTAAAAAAAAAAAAAAAAACTTTCATCAGTTTGTAAATCTTAAGGTCATGACTCCTTGTTTGCCACCCTTCCCCTCTAGCATTTTTCTATGAATGTTGACAGTATCTGAAGCCCAGTTTGCTTTATGTCCTTCCTAGTTCTTTTGGAGACACTGGATTTTCTGGAAACTTTTTGTTGTTTTGTAAATATCCTTTAGTGTACATCCTGGATTTTTAGTAAAGTTGTTCTTTATTTTATTTTATTTTTGTTCTTTGTTTTTTAAAGGATATTTACTTTTCCTGTGTACCAAAATGACACATACAAATAATTAACATTTACTAAGCACTTATACTATGTATCGGGCACCAAGTAAGATGCTAAAATTACATGACCTCATTTCCACCTTATGACAACCCTGCAAGGAAGGTGTCATTCCTGTTCTCCCTTGAAAGAAAGCCCTTCCAAGGCTCAGAGAAATAAAATACTTTATCCAAGTTCCCACGGTTACTAAGTGGAGGATGTGGAATTCAAACCATTTCTCTCAGGCTATGGAGTTTGAGGTCTTTGCTGCTTCTATTCAAGGTCATCCTAGAAAGCTAGGGAAAAGCAGAAAGAGAAAAATAAAATCCATTCATCAAGAGATATACTGTTAATGTTTTGAATATGTTAGTGCCTTTTCTTTTATCCTCACATATGTAATTACATATATGTTTTGTTTGAAAGAGATGGGATGGGAGGAGATAGCTCAGTAGAATAAGCGCTTACCTGGCAAGTGCAAGGGCCTGAGTTCAATCCCCAGTTCCACCAAAAAGAGAGAGAGAGAGAGAGAGAGAGATGGGATCTCAGTGTTGCTAAGCTGGCCTTAACCTGGGTCATGTGATCCTTTTTGCCTTAGGCTCCTGAGGAGTCAGGACAGCAGGTGCAAGCCACCGCACTTGTCTTAGTGCATACGTTGTTTTAAACAAAACATATCAACTATTGATTTAGTCTTTCTCCTACCTAACACTCTTACAAGCATTTTCCTACATCCTAAGTAATTGGTCCCTAGTCAGCCCCCTAGTTCAGTCCAATGGAATCCAAAATAGAGACAAAAGGCCTGTGTGGCTTTAGAAAAGAAATAACATATGTATCTTTGTATGTTACCCTGCTTATGTCATTTTTTCTCTTTGTTTTTGCTTCTATTTTTCACTTTTCAAGCTAAAAAAGTTTCTAATACGAGAAAATATACCATGTCTTATAAGTAGATTGTAAATCAAAGATACAGTATAAATCTTAAAAATTAAGCTTAAACAATTTTCAGAAAATTAATTAAATCTTAATTAAAAATTAAATATTTCAGAACAGTGTTCCAAAATTAAAATGAAATTGTGAGTCCAACTAAGAAAAAAAAAGAAATGAAGCCGTTGATGCCCCCAGGCTGTGCCTTGAAATTGTCTGGAGCCAGCCTAGGTGAGGCACAGAGAGCTGAACCCGGATGACAGACAGATCAGAGAGGTGAGAAGGCTTGGACCTCCTGGGAAGTTCCCTCCTTCCTCTGCATGTCTGGGCCCCACTTGGGGTGGAGAAGATGAGCAGCCAACAGGTGCCTTTGAAGTGGGGGTTAAGAATGCAAGTGGCCTTTTCACAGGCTCGGCTCAAGACCAGGCTTCCTGAGTGGAGATGTGCTACGCCCTAAATCAAGCCCCCTATAAACCTGTGAGTGGGATTATTCATTCACAGAAGAGAAGCTGGCTTCTCCTCTCTCACTTTGGCCTCTGTCTAGAGAAAATGGTGAGGCTTTCCTGCCTTCATTCTCTTCCATGGAGAAGTAAAAAGAGTTTTACTTTTATTTATTTATTTCAAAATTTTCACTTGTTTTTGTGATAGTGGGGTTTGAACTCAGAGCTTTTGCACTGAGCTACATCTCTGGTCCTTTTCATTTTTTTATTCTGAGATAGGGACTTAGTGCAAAGTCATAAATTGCCCAGGCCAGACTCAAGCCTGTGGTCTTCCTGCCCCAGCCTCTTAGAGTCCTGGGATAAAAGGCATGTGCTACTGCAATTTTTTTTTTTTTTTACACAGGTTTTCATTATGCAGCTCAGGCTGGCCTTGAACTCACTTTGTAGCCAAACTCAAAGCAATCCTGCCTCAGCCTCTCAAGTGCTGGGATTACAGGTGTACACCACCACACTTGGCCTATATTTTTTTTTTAAAAAGAAACCTAAACTCAAGGATCAAGGAGGGAAAGGTAGAAAGGAGACAGGGAGATGAAGATGCTGTTACCAACCAATAGATGACTAGCAAACCTATGGCTGGAAGTGAAGACAATGTCTGGTGTGTACAGTAGGGCCAGAGAGGTCTGTGCTTTTAATAGGCCACTTGACATGCTTCAGCAGTTAGCATGCTTCAGAGTGGCAGCCCTGGGTAGGTCGTACCAACTAACTACTTAAAATCAGGATAAACAAAGCTGGGCAGGGTACTGCATATCAGTATCCTAGCTGCTCAGGAGGCTGAGGCAGGAAGAGTTCAAGACCAACGTAAGCCTTGAATTTAGTGAGATCTTGCCTTAAAGTAAAATAGAATTATGGGTATAGGTTGGTGACTGTTTACCTAGAATGTGCAAGGCCATAGGTTCAATCCCAGTACTAGGAAGGAAGGAAGGAAGGAAGAAGGAAAGAAAGAAAGAAAGAAAGAAAGAAAGAAAGAAAGAAAGAAAGAAAGAAAGAAAGAAAGAAAGAAAGAGAGAGAGAGAGAAAGAAAAAGTGACTAAGGCCTCTATAGCAGATACACCCTTGGCCAAGACATGTTGGTACGCGTACGCAGTACAGGATGGGGCTGGGACATGACGTCTTGGTTCATACACAAGCTGGCGTCATCTTGCTGTGTGGCTCCAGGTGAGTCTGGGACCTATGGTCCATCCCCAAGTCCATTGCAGGGCTCACTCTTCCACCTTCTTTCTTCCTGGGTGTCTTGGGGAGAGGGAGAGTAGGTGAGAGAGGCCTTGGGTTTCCACGATGAGGACGGAGAGTTCTGCATAATTACATCGACCCACAGGGTAGGAAGAGAGCTGTGTTACCATAGGGCAGCTCTTCACTGAAGCGTAGCCTTTTCATGCTCCTTAAAGTACCAGCTGGTGTGGACCAGGAATGTAGCTCAGTGGTAGAGCACTTGGCTAGTGTGTGCAAGGCCTGGGTTTCAATTCTACCAAATAGCCACAGATATACCTATTTTACAAGTTTATTACAAAAACTGCATGAGAAAACAGTTGTGCAAAGTGCTTTGTACACCAGAGGGCCTGCAAATGAGCCAGCTACTTGGAAGAACCAGCTACTTCCCCAGTGGGGAATTCCCACTTTGCTCTCCCTGCCACCTTGAGCCTCAGAAGGCGTTTCTCAGGCTCCTGGGTATTTGGAGCCCACTTTTTCCACTAGGAGTGTTCTTTCCCTGTCTGGGGATGGTTGAGATTCTGAGCAAGTGTGAGTGGACACTGAGAAATCCCAGGACTTTAAAAATGTCCCCTATTTGACTTCCACTCTTGACTGTGTTCCTAGCTGCAGTGTGACCTGGAGCAAGACTCTTAACCTCTTAGCCTCAGATTCTAACCACAAAGAACTGTCCTGATCCTGGAGGGGGAGGATGGACTCTGAAGGGAAGCCTCTGAAAAATGCAGAGTTGTTTGAACTAGATGAGATGCTCAGAGACTGGAAAGCTTGGGGTACAGGAAGCCTTGGACCCCTGACAGTAGTTGACACTCCACCCTGGACCCTGACTCCCCATGTGCTAGGGAAGATCAGTGCTCCTCTCCCTGCTGCTGAGCAAGGGTCCCTGAGTGTGCTCCCTAGACACCTAACCATGCTCTGAAGGCCCTCATGAAGCATCTCCCTTCCACCCGATGGGATGTCCTGCGCTCACACCTGAGTCATCCCAGCTTTTGCCCTTGTCCTCTTGATACAGAGAGAAAAACTGATCTCAGGTGGGTGACCTCCAAATGATACAGGGAACCTCCATATGACATAGGGAAAAATGATCTCCCAACCTAACTAACCTGGACGAGTTCATGTTCTCTAAAACTGAAGAATGAATTTTAGGAACAAATGGAGGTTATGAGCAGAATGTATTTATTGAGGGAAAGAAAGCTCCTGTCCAAGAGAGGGACAGGAGGGGACCCTGAGCAGGTAGTCTCCAAGAAGCTGCCTCTTCCAGGGACTTTTATAGTGTAATGGGGCAAAGGTGAAAAAAATGGGAACTCACTTAGGTGGATGTGGGGTGGGACAAAACTATGGTCAACCAGCGGGGTTACAAGCACCATTGCTCAGGTGAAATTGATTAAGCCCAGGACCAAATAGGGAAGCGAGTCACATAGCAAGTGGGCATGAATGTAGAACAGGACTTCATCAGGTAGCCATTCAGTAGTAGTCAGATAAATGATTCTTGGTCTCCCTTAGAGTGATGATCAATCCAGGATGCCAATCTTTAGGGAGGTCAGCATTTGTTTGATCTTTGGTCTTTAGGTCTGGCCCACTGTGGAAGCATGCATCCCTCCCATAGTTGCAAGATATCTTGTCCCCTGTGTTATCTCCTTCGAGGGCCTGGCCCTGTCAGACTGCCTATAATATTTCTAGCTAACTCAGCTGCCTACAACACTCTGTCCTCTTCGTTAGTCTCCCAGATTGAAGGATGGGGCAGGGCCCTGTTCCCAGGGTAAAGTGGTGTTGGCAGCAGGATCAGGGGCTCCCTGGAGGAAGCCGCGAGGGCCTGGAAACCAGGGAGGGATTTAGCCCATGGAGGAGTGGGCGGGGCCTGGACAGGTGCCAGGTGTGTGCATTGGGGGGTAGGAGGGGGGCACAGGGAGTCACTGGTTCCCTAGAGCGATTCTTGCTGCAGGTTGGGGCCAGCTTCCCTTGTTTTAGCTTCTTGGCTGAGCCAGGCTTGTGGAGTTTATTTAGGCAGTGGCTTCCCCAGTTGCTTAGGACCTGGGCTGGGTGGAGAACTGCCTAAGGGACCAAACTGCCTGCTTCAGAGAGTGGGTGGGGGTGGGGAGATCCCCCCTCTGCTCTTGGTGCAAGTTAGGAACCACTTCCCATCCCAGGGCCCTCACTCTAGCCTAGGTGAGGTTGGTCTCACTTTAGGGCCCAGGATCTGAGGGATTTGGGCTCTGCCCTGGGTAGTTTTATGGTGGATCTGAGAGGAGATTTGGGCTCAGACTGGAGCTGTTGGGAGAGAGACTCCTTCGGTTGTGAAAGCAATGACTGCTAGTAGGCATCCCCACCCAAAGCCCCAGGCGGGCTGGGCGGTGGACACCCTCTGCCTCTGCAGGCCTCTGCCCTGCGGCCCCCATTCCCACCTCCTTCCCTCCCCACCCGAGAATCCCCATTCATTAATTCTTGATTCTCTCTTTGTAGGCTGCTAGGTTCAGGTGCACTCTACTGATAGGACTGTGGCTGAGGGTTTTTTTTTTTTTTTCCCTTTCTTAGCTCTACTTTTTATTTCAAAACAAATTCCCCCTAAGCTGATAAGTCACTTGGGCTGGGCTTCAATATGAGACTCAGAGTGCTGGTGTGTTTTATTTTGTTCTGTGGAACCGGGGATTGAACTCAGGCCCTTGTGCTTGCCAGGGAAGCATTTATTCCACTGAGC
>PVKA01045734.1:0-15364 GCA_004027165.1 Ctenomys sociabilis | reverse complement strand
TAGTGATTTTTTATTTTTTATTTTATTTTATTTTTTTTTTTTTGTGGAACCAGGAATTGAATTCAGGCCCTTACACTTGCCAGGCAAGTGCTTATTCTACTGAGCTATCTCCCTGGCCCCTATATAGTGATTTTAAGACCAACCTGAAGTACATAGTGAGACATTGCCTTAAAAAACTAAACATTAAAACAAAAAATAAGAGGGAGTTGAGGATGTAACTCAGTGATAGAGTATTTGCTCCCTTTCAGAACCAGCATATACATGCATACACTCGCTCACACGCACGTGCACACACACACACACCACGAAGCAACCAAGCAAGCATGCATTTTGAAGCTAAGTAAGCCAACAACATCTTGTCTGACTGTTCCCACACTACCTATAAATTTAGGTGAAGTTTTTCTTTTTTGATATCTGGAATCAAACTCAAGGCCTCAGCTGTGCCACTGAGCTACATCCCTTGCCCTGTTTGTTTATCTATTTTATTTATTTATTTATTTATTTATTTATTTATTTATTTTTGGCGGAACCAGGGATTGAACTCAGGCCCTTATTCTTGCCAGGGAAGTGCTTATTCCACTGAGCCATCTCCCTGGTCCCTGTTTGTTTATTTTTTGAGATAGTGTCTTGCTACATCGTTCAGGCTGACCTCGAACTCGTGGCAGTCCTTCTGCCATTCCACACTGATTTAGGTGAATTTTCCTGAGATTTCCAAAATATATTGAGGTTCCTGGGCCTGCCAAGAAGTGACATTTCTTATCTGTAAGGCAACTGGGATGGCACCAGGAGTAGAGTCATTGCTGCCACTGTGCCTGACAGATGCCTCTGGAACTGGTTTGTGGGAGTTTAGCAAAGCCTGGAGATATGGGCTGGAGAAGCCCTGGAATGCTGTGATGGGAAATTCTAGGTAGAGCTGGCTGGGACGATCAGAATGCTAAGAATTCAGAAAGGAAAGAATGTGCTCCTGAGGTTTCAAATGGGAGCAGGACTCCATCGGGAATTGGACTGTTACATTCTGGCGACAACTTTATTTATATTTTGTTCATGTCCCAAGAGTTCACAAGAGGCTCAAAGTAGAGGGGGTAGACTGATATGTTGTAGCTCGGCGGCAGGGCATTTGTTCAGCATGCGCTGTGCTCTGGATTTGATCCCCAGTACTGCAGGGAAGAAAAATCAAGTAAGATGTAATGGCCTGACTTCTGCCTTCCTTGTCTAGAGGAAGAAATTTCAGAGGAACCCAACATTCAGGGGGGTAGCAGAGAGAATACTGACTGCTTTGAGTCATGCCCATGTATAGTGGGGAATCAGGAACAGAAAGCAGAGTAGAAAAACTTTTAAAATTGTTCATTTGGGCTAGAAGAGATACATTTATAGAGCCGGGGCTAAGGCACGTGTGGTTGCTGAAAGAAGCCTGTGCTATAAAAAAGGTGACCAAGGCCAGGCATGGTGGCCCGTGCCTGGAATCCCAGCACTTGGGAGGCTGAGGCAGAAGGATCTTTGCAAACCTGGGCTACAAGGTGAGCCTGAGGCCAGCTCTCTCTCTCTCAAAAAGCCAGAAAAAAAAGGGGGTGGGGGTAGTGGGCAATCAACTGCTTTACACTGGGACAAGAAGAAAGATGCCTGAGGACATTCCCCAAATCAAAAGATCCCACCCATTGTAGGCCCAAGAGTGAAAAAGTGTGGACTATTCATTTGAGAAAATCACTCCTGGATCCCCTGCCTGAGAAAGGCTGCCAGCAGAATTGGTTTCCTGGAATTCATTTCACTGTGCTCAGCTGTCTAGGCACTGCGAAGTTGCCTGCAGCTGCAGCCCGACGGGCACAGGCCACTGCTTGCGCTGGCAGCAGACCTTGGCATCATCCGTGTGATCGTGGTTTTGCAGGCATGTGGAATTCAAGAAATCACTAGGACTGATACCCAGCTTTCAGATAAAGGCCTGAGAGGCCATACAGTGTGTCACAGGCTTGGAGCCCCTGAGATGGCAGTGTGTGAAGTCGGAAGAGTGAAGCCAAAGCTGCAATGGGCATCCCAAGGAAGCCAAGGTGCCAGGAATATGGAATATCTGCTGGGGAAGGCTGCAACGAGCAAAGCCATCCAGAGAGGAACCATGTGGGCTGCAGCCTGCAAGACCATGGGGTGGGGCTGTCCACAAGCTCTGGAGCTCAGATCTCACCACCATGTGTCCTGGGTGCTGACATAGAGGTGTGAGACTTAAGGTTTGGCTTGTTGGGTTTTGGTCTTTCTTTAATGTTTTTCTTTAGCCTGGGCTAGAAAAAATAGGAATTTTTGGAATAAGAATATTTCCCTTGTGTCATTTTTAGCTTGCACGTGTGGAACTTGGTTTTTGATTTTTATAGAGGCTCACAGGTAAGAGTTTGCCTTGAGTCTCGGAGGAGGCTTTGTACTTGGACTCTTGAGCAGTGCTGGAACTCCTGAGACTTGGATGAAGGAATTAGTGTATTTTTGATTACATGAAGGATAGACATCATCATGTTAGGGGGAATTATAATCTTGTTATTGTCTCTATTTGGAGGTTAAGTATGGTTTAAGGAGAGGTGTTTGGGTGTCAATTTGGGATGGAATTGGGATAGTTAATATTGATTGTCAACTTGGCTTGAGAGACACCTAAAAGCTAGTAAAGCATGCTTCTTGGTGTGAATGGATGGGTGGGTCATGATGCTGAGACCTCAGAGATACCTTGTGCCTGTCCCCTTCCTCTTAGAAATTATTATTATTATCATTATAATTTTTTTTTTTTTTTGGTGAAACCAGGAATTGAACTCAGGCCCTTGCACTTGCCAGGGAAGCACTTATTCCACTGAGCCATCTCCCCAGCCCCTGGAAGTTCTTTCTTTCTTCGATGCCATGAGTTGGGCAGTTTTCCCTCTACCATTCCCTTCTTTCTTTCTTTTCTTTTGTCTTTTTCAGACAGGGTCTCACTATGCAGTTCAGGCTGGCCTTAAGCTCACTTTGTAGCTCAGGCTGGTCTCGAACTCACAGCAATCCTCCTGCTTCAGCCTCCCCAGTGCTGGGATTACAGGCATGCGCCACCATGCCCGGCTCTCTCTCTCTCTTTTTTTTTTTCCACCATTCCTTCTGCCTTGGAGCCAGCTGACCATGGACTGAAGCATCTAGAACCATGACCCAAAAGGAGCCTGTCCTCTAAATTGCTTTTTGTGTTTGTTTGTTTTTGTTTTGTATCTTAGGGAAGAGGCTACAGAGTGAGTGTTCAGGGTCTTACTACTAGATCAGGCTCCTAGTGATTCGCCTGCTTACAGCCTCCCAAGAGCTGGGATTATGGGCATGCACCACCACACCCAGTCTCTCCCCTAAATTGTTTACATCAGGGGTGTTATCCCTTTAACAGAACTCTGACTGGGTATAGGAACTATGTATGTAATAAAGTAGGTCACTGCTTCTTCCCACCCTACAGGTTTGTCTTGACTCTGTAAAGTCAGCCTTAGTTCCTTAAAACTATTTGGTCTTATCTGATTCTATGCACATTTCAAAACTTGTTTGTCATCTCAAAGCCTTGGTACTATACTCAATGTTTCCAACTATATTTTGTAAGAGACAGGTTCTTTCTGAACATATGCACATAACCCTACAGCCATGAAAATAAGACTTTTCACTAAAATTTCTAAATTCTGGAGCTGGGCATGGAAGTGCATGCCGGTCATTCCAGCTATCCAGGAAGTAAAAGTAGGAAGATCGTACGCTTTGGATCAGACTGAGCAACTTAGAAAGATTGTCTCAAAATTTAAAAAATTAGTCAGGCATGGCTGTGTACCTCTGTGATCTCAGCACTTGGGAGGCTGAGGCAGGAGGGGACCTAGCCTGGGTTACACAGTGTGTTCAAGGCTAGCCTGAACTACATAGGGAAGCTTTGTCTCAAAAAAAACAAAAAAAGGGGCTGGGGAGATAGCTCAGTGGAATAAGTGCTTGCCTGGCATGTGTAAGGTCCTGAGTTCAATCCCTGGTAATAATAATAATAATAACAATAATAACAATAATAATAATAATAAGTAAGAAGAAGAAACAAAAGGGCTGAGACTATATAGTCCAATGTTAGAGGACCCCTAAGTTCAATTCCCAAAGTGAAAAAAGATTTTTTAAAGTTTTTTTATTTCCTGAGTTCTAAAAGGACAAGTTAGGTAGAAAAAGGAAGTGTTCCAATTCTGCTTACAAAGGGTGACCTTTACTAAATTGCTGAAATAGGTTCCCTTCAGTCCAGTCCCATCTTTTGATCCTCAAGCTATGAGAAACTTGTAGCTGTAGGATCCATCCTTTGCATCTTGCTGTAAACATTTTCGGGAAGGCATCAGAGTAAAGGAAAAGCTGCCTTCGGGTGACAGAGGGCTTGCAGTGACTGCGGGGAAGAACCTGATGAGTGATCACTAGTGATGCTTCAAGGAAATTTCAAAACTTCTGCCTCATGCTTTATTTTCTATGTATGTGTGGCCCTGAAGATATTTTGTTATTTTTCTGAGACAGTCTCTTGCTGTGTAGTTCAGGCAGCCTTGAATTCACTATGCAGCCCGGGCTGGCCTCAAACTTGTAATCCTCCTGCCTCAGCCTCCCAAATAGCTGGGATTACAGGGAATATACCTCTTACTGAGCTTCATAACATATTTTAAGAAACTAGGACTATGATCAATAACAAACCTAGACCTCAGTGTACCAGATTAGGAATTACACTCAACTCCTAGAATATTTATGCTACTGATACATATGCGTATACCAATAACTTAAAGAAGGCTCAGCTTTGCATAGTAGTTGACAATGTTTTTCTATTATTTAACATTTCAAATAAGTCTAATTAGGGTTGGGATGTGTACTCAGCCTTAGGGCATGTGTGTGCGTAATGTGTGCAAGCCAGGGGTTTGGTTTCCAGCACACCCATCACCTATACAGAAAGCATATTAGATTAATACCTTTGTTTTTACAAGGGGTGAAAAATCAGATTTTGAGATGTTCCAGGATTGCATCTGGAAAACCTCAAAGTTTGAGGGCTTTTTGAAAAAACTATTTGGAATTTGATTTTGGAACATGTCCAAAAGTTTAGAACACTTGGTTAAGTATGATTACAGATTGTTATGAAACACCCTCCCCACCCCCATTCTGCATCGCTCTCCATTCTGGGCATGGAGCTCCAAGTGTAGTACAGGCCAGGCAAGGGCTCAGCCCTGAGTGACAACCTCCAGCCTCTTGGTTTTGTGAAGCAATAAAAACCCAAATAAATTTAACATAACACACAGGAAATTTCTTTGACAAAACACGGAATTCTACCTCCCGGAGGATCAGAGAAAGGAGTGTTTCACAATCTCTTATCAAGAGCAGAAGGACAGAGGAACAGAGACGCAACCAACGTGGACTAAAGATAAGGGGCGATTCATATCATCACACTCTACCCCGAAGTGTGTGCAGTTTCAATACTAATAAAAAGAAAGAAGAAAGTAAAAGTGAAGCAGTGCTCCAAGAAAACCTTGCCCTTTTAAGAGAGAAGACCAAATTCTAGCTTCACATCTGTTTTTCTGTTTGTTTTGCAGTACTAGGGATCAAACTTGGGACCTGGCACTTGCCAGGCAGGTGTTTATGCCACTGAGCTATATGCCCAACCCATATCTGTTATTTTGCAGCAATTAGAATCAAACCCAGGACCTTGGGCATGTGGGCAACACTCTACCACTTGAGCCCACTGGACCTGACCGTGAACCTGTCCAGACCACTACTCCTTTGGGAAACCGCCGCAAATTCATTCAACTGACCACATGAAATTCTCTATCTGATATCGGGGTGATGTAGGACCTCTAAATGATGGAAGAGAAGTACTATAACTTTCAACCTGCTAGAGGTCTGATACATTGAGTTCATGTTCCCTAAAATTGAAAGATGAATTCTAAGGAACAATGGAGGTTAAAAGTAGCAAATTATTTGTTGAGGAAAAGACAACTCTTGCCTAAGAGACACAGGAGAGGACCTGGAAAGTGCGTTGCCATGGACTCCACTTACAAGGGAGGATTGATAGAGCAAAATCACGAGGTGGGTATAAGGTGGGACAAAAGTATGGTCAGCCAATAAGATGACAAGTATAGCCACTTAGATAATATTGATCCAATGGGGAAATGAGTCACGTAAAGAGCAAGGACCTTTCCTGGAAGGGAATAGGTCAGGAGTCACCCACAGTCACCCACACCCAAGGTGACTAATGATTATTTGAAATATCAGTCATTACTGTTTATCCCTTAGGGAAGTATGAAGTTATAGTCATCTGTCATCTTGAGGCCTGGCCTTCAACAAATGTGCCTCCAGGTATAGTTGTAATGTGCTCTTCTCTCCTACACTAAGTTATTTGAGGGTTTAGCCCTTTCTGCCTATAATATTTCTATCTAACTTAGCTGTCTGTAATATTACCCCCCTTTGAAGAGGCACCTTTAATTGCTAGGAAGGAGCAAGGTACAAAGATTGTTTTGGATACTTCTGGCAGAGAGGATCATGGTTGTGATTAGCAATCAGATATTCCCCAGAAGGTGGATCTAAAGATCCTCAAATAGACAACAGGACTGGGAATCGAATCTAGGGCCTTGCACTTGCCAGGCAAATGCTGTGCTGCTGAGCTACATCCCTGGCCTGACAACGGGCATTTTTGACTTGTTATAGCTTCAAGTCTGGGAGGGAGGAGGCCAGAGAAGCAGTCAAGTATGCAGGGGTCAAATAATATGATCAACAATCTGATTATGAATGTAACCAATACAAGTTTCCATGAGGAAGAGCTAGTAATAGCTTCCCACAAAGAGGGGAAGGAGAAGGCCTGGAGAATTTTAGAATCTCACATAGCATTAATCTGTAGTTTAACATCTGGAATACTATTGAGATACTAGCAGAAGCCCTTATAACTGCATAACTACCCCCTTATGCTGCCATTAGAATGTCTAATGCCATCTGATTTTGGAGGATCACTTGCCTTAACTTACTTTGAAAAAAATAATTATTTATTTATTTATTTATTTATTTGGTACAGCTATGCAGCTCAGACTGGTGGTGATCCTCCTATCTCAGCCTCCCCAGAGCTGGGATTACAGGTGTGCGCCAGCAAGACATGCCTGGGTCTAAGGACCAGCATGCGGTACCAGGGATCAAACCTTAGACCACTGAGCTATCGTCCAAGCCCATTAACTTTACTTGTTTTGTTTAGGAGAGAGAGATCAATCAAGGCATCATTTAAGGCCTGTTGAGTATAGTTAATGTGCTATATGACAATATGTTGTATAACACTCTCTCATCCTAGGGAAGGGATAAAGATAGAAGCTAAATGACCATACCAGTGAAACACACTGTTAGACCACCCATGTTGTGTGCAGCTCACTTTGTAGGTTTGTTGATACTTTTGACACTCCAGCCTTGTAACCACACAAGTCTCAGCGTGTATCTCTTTACCCACTCAGGGAATAGGCAAAGATACAAACTAGCTGTCCAGGAGCAGGGGGTTCCTTTGGGGGTTTGTCATCTAATTTCAGAGTGATTAGACCAGTCTGTTGCAAACCAGTCTTTGCCCTTTAAAGTTATGGTGTATGTACAGTACTCAGGGGGCATCTATTCTATGCATTTAGTAGAGCTAGGCCAATGAGAACAGGAGTGTTTATTAGTCAACATAAAAGAGCTTTACTACTGAGACGTCCTATAGCAGCAATTAACTGTGTATAATCATCCCATATCTGAATATAGCCATCTTGATATCTACGGTAATTGGCCCTCATGATAGAACCCTTATTCTTGCTTAGTAGGGGTTTTACTAGAGTCTGCAGAGTGGTTTTATTTTATTATTTATTTATTTATTTATTTATTTATTTATTTATTTTGTGGAACCAGGGATTGAACTTAAACCCTTGTGCTTGCCAGGAAAGCACTTATTCCCTCACTGGAGAGGTTTTAGTGGCATTCTTAGAAAACCATGTGCAGGCCTGCCAGATAGCTCAGCGAATTAAAGTGCCTGCTGAGGCATACCCAGGGATTGGGTTGGATCTCTGGTGTGCTCTACTGGCCCCGCCCCCAGGGTACACTGAAACGGCAATTGAGGCTGCGTGTGTTGGCAGCCTGTGATCCCAGCTCTTGGGAGGCTGAAAACGGGAGAATCACTACCAATCTGTGTAGTGAGACCCTGTAGAGTCTGTACGAAGTACATTTTTTGAAAAAGAAAAAATGTGATTATGTACAAGATCATTAAGGGTAGAGTGTGAAATCCACATAGTTACTTGTACCTGTGAGCTAAACTATGAACCATTGAACTCTTTTGTGTCTCATTAATGTAGTCTTGTAGTTATTTTATTTTGTAGGCTATTTTAATCATTTCCTTGAAGTCTGGATGTACTTAACAAGGGAAAAAGGCCACATATTTAGCAAGATTTTTTTTTGTTACAACTGCATATGTCTGCGCTCATGCTACACGGGAACTGTATTCTCTTCTAACTGATGAGGGTTACAAGTAACATCTTACATTATTTATCTGAAGACTTTATCTTCTCTTCAAACAATAAGTTTTTAGGGGTTCACAGCAGTATTTGGATGGCTGCTCACACTTAGCAACAGTTTGGTTTCCAAGACTGAGCTAGGTGTGGTGTGTTCAGGAATCCAGGCCTGCTACCTTGACAGCTGATGGAGTTGACAGGATCTAGGTGTATGGTTCTTCCCAAATTGGTCCTAGGGAATGAGGTGATGAGGAAAGAGACTTTACCAGTGCTGAATCTCTGTGGTGGAATGTGGGATTTTCTTTTCTTGAGGCTGAGGTTCTATTAGCAGTCGAAGAGTCTTTTGGAATTTAGCCAGTGAAATGACAACCCTTTACGAAGGCATTTGTTTATCCATTGAAAAGAAAACTGTTCGTGAGAAAAGGGCATCCATAAAACATTTTCAATGGAGTGAGGCCTCACATTTGAAGTTGTTTCTTAGTCATTTCTTAGAACCAAAGGTCGAGTCCAGGCGCTATGGCCAATCCCTGCGTGAGGCAGATCAAGATCAAGAACAGCGTGGTGAAGCGATTAGTCAAAGAAAAAGTGATGTATGAAAAAGAAGCAAAACAACAAGAAGAAAAGATAAAAAAAAAAAAAAAAAAAGAAAGCTGAAGGTGGTGAAAATTATGCCATTAAAAAGTAGGCAGAGGTCCTGCAAGAGTCCCGGATGATGATTCCAGATTGCCAGCGCAGGTTAGAGGCAGCGTACGCTGACCTTCAGCAGATATTAGAAAGTGAAAAAGACTTGGGAGAAGCTGAGGAATATAAGGAATCACGTGTAGTTTTGGACTCAGTGAAATTGGAAACCTGAAATTTTCCTGTACAGTGCTTTTGCATAAAGTCGTGGGGTCCACTCTACAGTTCATTGTTTTTAACACTGCTGGGTGTTTGAGTAGTATGAGAATGGGATTCTTTTTATGCAGTTGCAAATGTTTTTCTTTGCATAATTTAATGTGTCAAATAAATGAGTTCATCTAATAAAATTCTTTATTTAATTCTTTTAAAAAAAAAAAAAGAACCAAAGGCAGAGACTGGGTGCGCCTGTAATCTCCGTACTTGGGAGGCTGCAAACAGGAGGATCACTACGAGTCCAGTCTGTGTAGTGAGACCGTGTAGGCCCTGTGATAAATACATTTTAAAAAAATAATAAAATAAAAAGAACCAAAGGTAGTAAGTGAGGCTACTGTGATTTTTTTTCTTTTTTTTCTTTTAGCAGAACCAGGCATTGAACTCGGGCCCTTGTGCTTACCAGGTAAGTGCTTACTCCACTGAGCCATCTCCCCAGCCCCTTTCAGGTAAGTTTTTTGAGCCATTTTGTGAAGTTGTTTCTTTAGGTCCTCATTACCTCTTTTTTTTTTTTTCCATCTTTTTGAAACCGGGTCTCACTATGCAGTTCAGGCTGGCCTTAAGCTCACTTTGTAGCTCAGGCTGGTCTCAAACTCACAGCAATCCTCCTGCCTCAGCCTCCTGAGTGCTGGGATTATAGGCCTGCGCCACCACGCCTGGCTTCTTTTCTACCTTTTTCAATGATCACAGCTTCTACGCACAGTGAACGTGATAGTGCTTGAGGGATAGCCTGTGTCACTGCTGCTTTAACAGAAAGCCCATTATCACTCTGTGACCTCTTAGGAAGTCTGAATCTGGGGATGATTTGTGAAACCAAAAGCTTTATCATATCTGTAAAGTTCATCTTTTCTGTTCTGTAAGGAGAAGTCTTAACCCAGTTTGTAAAATGTCTACCCGCGCCAGTAATTTCCTTGTGCCTTGGCATAGGAGTAAAACTGAGCTACAGTCTTCTTCAGGGTCCTTACCATGTCTTTGTATACCTAGAGGATTATGGTCTGGTTAGGAGGATTGTTCTTCTCAAAGTGCTCACTCATCTTAACTGTCTGTTGTATTCTCTGAGGAACCCCTCCCTCTTTTTTTTAAATAACTGAGGCTGTCTGTTGGGTCTTATCTCTCTCCAAGTGAAAGTTTGATGTAAAGATTTAATAATGTTCCACTGGAGATAGCTCAGCTGTGTAAGCATCTGCCTGGCAAGCGTGTGGTCCTGAGTATAATCCCTGTTACAAAACAGTAATAATTTTCCACTGACTGCACCAGGAAGGAACAATTTGTCATTAGCTGGCTGTAACTATCCTGATGGAAGGTGCTGACCCCATGAGAGAGAGTCCATTTGATTTCTGACTGAGCATATTTGGGTCCAGCATGCTCAAGGGACCCTTCCCAGATCAAGGGGGGACTGCAGAGAAGGGGTCTCAAGCAGCATTTTTTTTTTTTTTTTTGCTGCTGCCTCAGCCAATTGATTACTTTGAGGTACTTCATCAGCTCTCTTGTTGTGTTCTCTATAGTGGATTATTGCCACTTAGGAGGCATATAGTGGGATGGTAAAAGTTCATCTATTTCCTTATGATATTTTATGGGAGATCCATTGGCTGTCAGATAAGTTTCTCCATCATGGCTGGGTGAGTTTGCACTTTTAGGAAAGCATACTTTTTTTTTTTAGACAGGGTCTTGCTATACAGTTCAGGCTGCCTTTGGACCCACTACAAGCCCTGGCTGGCCTCAAACTCATGGTGATCCTTCTGCCTCAGCCTCCTGAGTGCCAGGCTTATACATGTGTATAAGCATGCTTTTAATCAGTATAAATAGTGACTTTTTGTTCTTTTCTGAGTTGTAAAGCCCTGGCCAGAGTTATAACTTGCTAGCTGAGCACTTTTAAGTATCTCATGTAGAGTTATTACTGCATGCCCTGCCTTTCTTGCCCTGTTTTCAATGAAACTGCTATCCCAGAAGAGGTTCAAATCAGGGTCAGAGATGTGCCTAACACATCTTTTCTGGCTGGGCATGTATAAAGAATTACCTGCTTTGAGTCTTGTCTGTCAGCCTCCTTTTTTCCCTTTTTCAGTAGAAAGATGGCAGGGTTTACGAGGAACATGTCTTTATTTGAATGGCTGGTCCTTCTAGATGCAGAGCCTGTTATTTAAGGAGTCCATTGGTGATAGTCATAAGCTCCCTTTGGGAGAAAGAAGTCTTGCCACGTTGTGTAAGTGCATGTATAATGAGATTGCCGTCTAAAGTCAGTTTGGATGCCTCTGGCACCAAGAGAGCTACTTCAGCCACAGTGCTAAGTGACGCAGGCCATCCTTTTGCCACAAAGTCTAATTCAGGACTCAGATACCCTCGAGGCTATTGAGCAGGTCCCTAATTCTATGTAAGCTTCCCCAAAGCCATGCCTCACCTTTCGTAGACATACAGCTGTCAGGTGCTCAATGCTAGGAAGTTTAGAAGTACCTATTTAACCTTCTCGAAGGCAATGTGGGAATGGGTTCTCAGGTTAACCTATAGGTATCTGCCTTTGGGGCTTCCTTTATAAGCTGATGGATGGGTTGTACTCTCACCCTATCCTGTTCTCCAGGGGTGACAAAAACCTGAAATTGTTAGGAATTCCCTTAATTATTTAAGAGTCTTAGGGGAAGGAGATTACTACTTCAGTTCTTTCTTCCTCCAGCCTTTTTGTCCCCTTAGATGTGATAATCCTGAAAAGTTGTGCCCCCACTTAGAGACCCTAGAAAATTCTGGGCACAGGTGCCTTGACTAGAGAGCTCTTTGGAGGAGGTACGTAACAATATAGTATTCACATATTACAAGACCATGACTTGGGAAAAGTTACGTTATTGAAAACAAGATTACAGTATCTCTCCCCTGGTGAAGATCTGGACTGTCAGGCATAATGTAAAGAATGAGTGAAGATAGCCAGGCGTGGTGGCGCAGGCCTATAATCCCAGCACTCGGGAGACTGAGGCAGGAGGATTGTTGTGAGTTCGAGACCAGCCTGAGCTACAAAGTGAGCTTAAGGCCAGCTTGAGGGCTGGCAAGATAGCTCAGCGGTCTAAAGCGCCTCTCAGGGACTGCGGTTCGATCCCCAGCACCACATGCCATGCCAGCCCCTCCCCTGAGGGCGGGCTGAGCTGACCCCCTCCCCCCCACAAAAAAAGAATCCGTGATGTGTAGCGAGACACTGTAATAAATAAATAAATTTTTTTAAAAAAGGCCAGCTTGAACTGCATAGTGAGACCCTGTCTCAAAAAGACAAAAAAAAAAAAAAAAAAAAAAAAAAAAAAAAAAAAAAAAAAAAAAAAAAAAAAAAAAAAAAGAATGAGTGAAGAAAAAGTCATCTCAAGAGTTGTGAGAACTAGTGAGTTCTCTCTTCTTCAGTAACTCCTTCCACTGAGGTATGATGGCTGGAAAGAAAGCCAGTGTTGAAAAGCACCAAGTGAAGGACACACCAGTGTCCAGCAATGCCTTGGTTTCTTTTCCCTCTGAGGTCATGATTACCTGGGGCGCCTCCGTGGAGAAGACAGTCTGGAAAGAGGGAGAAGGCAGGGAGTGCCCCAAGACCCTTCAGTCCAGCTGAGCCAGCTGGTAAGATGGATGTCCCAGAAGGCAGTCTGACTTCTCTCTCTGCAATCAGGGCGTGGCTCAGGGGGCCTCTATGGCAGTCCCTCCTAAGGCAGCCTGGCTTTTCACAGCAGTTTAGCTGTGAACTTTTCTCGAGCCCTGAGAATCAGACTTAAGTTCAACTGCTTTTAAGGTGGCAACAAAGGCAGGCATTTTTTTCTTGGTCTCTGTTTTCTCTCCTGCTGGTCTTGATTATAAAATACTGAGGAGCCCCGAGTGGTGGTATACCCTGCAATGCCAGCACTCAGGAGGCTTCTTTTGAGGATCCTTTCGAGTTTGAGGCCAGCCTGGGCTACAAAATGAGCTCAAGGCCAGCCTGAGCTGCAATGTAAGGGCCTAAAGTCAGTTCTCAAAAAAGACAAAAAATTAAATACTGAGGAGATAGTTTTGACTAAAGACAATTTTGAACTATCTGGAGCAAAAGCCATCTGTTGTAGCTTATTCCTAATATCTAGAGCTGGCTAGGTAATAAATTTGTCTTTAAAAATAATCTGTCCTATCAAATCAGGAGCCAGAGAGGTATATTTCATCAGTACCTCCATAAACAATCTAAGAAGGCAGAGGGGTTTTCATCCTTTTCTTGATGAATAGTGTTGTGGTTTGGGGTTTTTGCAAGGGGAACAATATAATACAGGACATATTTTATAAGATTATTTTATAATCGCCCAAAGAATCATATACAAAGAGTGCAGGAAAGCTGTCCACACATAAAGACCAAGGAATCCAACTGGTAGGCTGGGGATATAGCTCAGTGGCACAGTGACTGCCTGGCAAGCTCAAGGCCATGAGTTTGATTCCCAGTTAAAGAAAAAACAAAAATAAAAACAAAACAAAACAAAAACCCTCCACCTGAGGGCCTGGATCCTAACATCTTGCATGAGCCCTGCTGAAAACCTAGAGCTCATAACAATGCCCCACACAAGTCCACCTGGAGGCCTAGAGCCCACAACAATGTCTCATGCAGGCCTACCTCACAGAGCTGCTCTGGGAAGGCCCAAAGGTCAGTGGTGGAGGCTAGAAAGTCTGCACCAGCAGGACGAAGGCTCTGAGCCAGCAGGCTGAGGGGGCTGCGCTGGAGCCAGGAAGCCATGCTCTAGGTGAGCACCAGAGCTTCCCCGAGAAGTACCACAGCTGTCCTCAGCAGCCGTAAGGCCCTGAGCTCCTCCAGCGACGAGGAAAGCGGTTTCCACCAGGATAGCCAACGTGACCAGCTTCTCCAGGAGGCTGGGATGTGCGCCATCTCCCCCTCGGAGCCAGGGGGTGATGCGCTAGGTGAGGACCAGAGCTCTCCCAACGTGAGCCACAGCCATTCGCAGCGACAGTGAGGTCCTGAGCTCCTTGTTGGAGGCAAACGGAAAGCCAGCACGCCAAGGTCCTCCAAGGGAACCAACAGCTCCTACAGCTTCTGACGGCACCCAACAGCTTCTCTAACAGCCTCTTCTCCAGTTGTGCCTCTTATGCCACCAGCAACAACCCTCAGGTGGGCCTCCCACACCTAGCTAGTTCAGTTCAGCTGGGTGTAACAAACTGACCACCAGGAGCCGGGCGTGGTGGCGCATGCCTGTAATCCCAGCACTAGGGAGGCTGAGGCAGGAGGATTGTTGTGAGTTCGAGACCAGCCTGAGCTACAAAGTGAGCTTAAGGCCAGCCTGAACTGCACAGTGAGACCCTGTCTCAAAAAAAAAAAAAAAAAAAAAAAAAAACAAACTGACCACCAGTTGGCAATCCACCACAAATACTCAACAGTTTAAAATAACCAAAGGGTTTAGTTTGTGTCCTTCTTATACCTTTAAGAATGCATGCCTTGGGGGCTGGGGAGATGGCTCAGTAGAAGGAGTGCTTGACTGGCAAGCACAAGGCCCTGAGTTCAAGCCCCAGTTACACACACACACACAAAAGGCCTGGAAATATCTTCCATCTGTCTGGTAGGCCATTTGGGGTTTTGAATAGGGACTTTTTGGGTTCCAGTAGGAACCAGCTATTCTCCTGGCTACCTGTCTTCTAACCTTCTAAAATTAATATATCGCCGGGCGTGGTGGCGCACGCCTGTAATCCCAGCACTAGGGAGGCTGAGGCAGGAGGATTGTTGTGAGTTCGAGACCAGCCTGAGCTACAAAGTGAGCTTAAGGCCAGCCTGAACTGCACAGTGAGACCCTGTCTCAAAAAAGACAAAAAAGACAAAAAAAATAAAATAAAATTAATATATCATGTCTAAAAATAGCTTGTAATGCTTTTTTTTTTTTTTTTTTTTTTTTTTTTTGTGGAACCAGGGATTGAACTCAGGCCCTTGTGCTTGCCAGGAAAGCGCCTATTCTACTGAGCTATCTTCCTGGCCCCTGTAATGCTACTTATCTCTCATTAGAAGTCAATGTTTGATTGAAGAGTAACATCTTTTT
>PVKA01045733.1:0-15368 GCA_004027165.1 Ctenomys sociabilis | reverse complement strand
GTTGAACTCCTGGCACCTGTCTCTGGTGTCGGCATCTCGGAACCGCGCACAGAGCTCTGAGACCAGGATAAGCGCCCGCCGGCAGAGGTCTTCCTCGTAGTCTCCAGACATGGTGGCCACCTGGTCCTGCGCTCTCGGGAGGCCGGGGCAGAGGTGTGGGGCCGGGGAAGGCAGGTGGGGGTGCGGAGATAAGGGTGGAGAGGGGGAATAGGTGAAGAGAACAGAGGTAGGGCAGGCAGATCAGGGGCCAGGAGCAGAGGCAGAGGGAAAGGGGACAGATATTAGTGGGAAGGACAGGGGAAAAATTAGGAACAGAGAGACACAAGGACCAAAAGGAGGGGTGGGCAAGGGAAGAATAGGAGTGGGTACACAAAGGGGACAGAGGTAGGTGCAAGAGGACAGGAGGACAGAACACCGGGACAGGGAGACAAGGCAAGGGACCCTGGGGAGGCCAGGAAAGGGACAAATCAGGTTGCACAAATAAAGGAATGGGCAGATAAGGAGTCAAAGGTTAGGGCGCACAGGTGAAAGGGCAGATTTAAGGAAAGGTGTATGAGACGATGCCACATTCATTCAACAAATGCCCACGGGGAATCAACTACGTGTGCCAGGCACTGTGCAGGCTGCAGCAGATACAGCAGGGAAGAACCAGGACCAGGGTACCTTGACTGCCTGGTGTCCTGATCCAAGCAGAGGGGACAAAGCAAACCGGAAAGCCCGCACACATCAACAAAAGGGATGCTAGCTCCCTGGAAGGCTGAGAGGAGTGCTTTAAAAAGAAACTCAGATGGAGGGGAAGTGCCCCCAGGACCAGGGACAGGGACAGCATGTAGGGTCTCTGGGGTGTGAGGGACGAGGCCCGGGCAGCAGGGCTGATGGGGGAGAAGCTGTTCAGGCAGCAGCAGCAGCAGCAGGGGCTCAGGCGGGAAGGGGCTGGGAAAGTCAGGAAGCTGGGAAGAGGGAGAGAGAAGAGGGGACAGGTGTGGTGGTGCCTGGAGGGGTGGATTCAGAGGTGAAGGATGGAGAGATGTGAGAGCAGAGAGACCAACAAGGAGGGCATGCTGGAGCCTGGAGAAGAGAGCTGAAGAGACGGCTAAGTCAAGGCTTCAACTTGAGCCAGTGTGTGGTTGGATATTCGTGTGGTTGGCTAGATGGGCCAAGAGAGGCAGGCGGGAGTGGGGCAGAAATATCTCCGAGAGAGCCAGTAGCATCAGAGGGATGGGAGATGCAAAGGGAAAGGACACACAGACCTACGATGGCTGGAGAGCACCGACAGAGGCAGGCTGGAGAGTTTAGCTGCGGAAGGGTGGATGGGGCATCAGGAGAGAGACCAGGAAAGAGGTGGGTGAGGGGATGGGGGACCGGTGGCTGGGAGCCAGGCACCAGAGAGTTGGAAGGGGGTGAAGAGGGGAATTAGGGACAGACGGACAGACAGACAGGGCTCCCAGATGGGCAGGTGTCTGGAGGTGCAGCACAGGGCCAGGACTTGAGGCAGGCATGGCCATACTCACCTGCGCTTATCCCTGCCTGGTCCTGGGTGGCAGCCGAAGCGGTGGCGGGCGGTAGCCCATGGGGGCTGCAGGGCAGTCTACGGGCTGCGGACCGTCCCCACGCCCCACGCGCGCTGGGTGGTAGTAGGGGTGTCAGATCTGGATTGGGGGGTGAAGCCAGGAGAAAAAGCTCAGTCTTAGCCACATATCTTGCACTAGACACGAGCCAGCTGCCCGACCCCAGGCGACCTCAGGGGTCTAGCCACCTCCTCCCATTTCGGGCGCCCCCAAGCTAGCGGTAAGCGCTTCGAAACTACAACTCCCAGCAGGGCTCGCTCTCGGGAGGCTGCGACTCTTTTGGCCCGGTGCCGCAAGGAATAATGGGAGTTGAAGTCTTTACTGCCTCTCCGGGCTGCAGAGAGGATGGGATTTTTTTTTTTCCTCGAGGTGTGGGGGGGTTAAAATACCAGGGTCCCAAGTCTCTCCAAGGGAGGACAATGCTATCCAGGATCTCGAAAGACTGCATACTCCTAAGACCTTAGGGGCCATGGGATGAGTTAAAAGGTCCTCACGCCGTAGGGATCGGAGCGGGGTACACCCAGGTGTTTCAGGGACCCCTCTTGCCAGAGCCACGTGCCCCTCCCCCGGGGAGCCCAGCAAACGCTGCAGACTCCCTTTTCCCGGCCTGAGATCCACGCAGGCTACACCGACCCCCGCTCCCACGCTTCGGGGCCACCCCCGCCCCCGGGATGGGATTGGGGCGGGGGCTGTGGGGGGAGGAGCGGACTCACCCGAGCCGCCGCCGCCGCAGCCCCGCGCGCCCGCCGCGGTGCCGGCTTGTTCCGCCCCGCCCCTGTCGCAGGTCCGCAGCTCCGCCTCTTGCACCCCCTCCCTCCCCTGCGAACCCGCATCCTGAAAACCAAAATCGCGAGGCTGCAGCGAGCGTGGAGCGATGCTTCCCGAGACCGAGGCATCAGAGATCCAGGGCGCGTCCACAAGGCGAACGTGGCTGCGAGCGCCGTCTCCTGCTCTCTATCTCTAACCCAGAAGGCCCGGACCCTGGTCCCCTCTTCCTGAGGACGGCCTTGGAGCGCCCCCACCTGCGTAGCTCTCAGGGCTGGTGACAGAGCCGGGAGGGGTGCGGGGGTGGGGCAGAGGGGATCTCGTCTTCAGCCTCCTGAGCCTGCTCCCTGCCCGGAACCCTCTTCTCATTGGCAAAGCAGAGGCAGTAAACGGATTTCCTAAGGGATGGAGCATCCGAAGACACCGTCCGTGGAAATGCAGCATTTGCACCAAGCAGGTGCTTAATGAGTACTTCTTAAAGCAGCAAGTAATCACTTCGGGTATATTAATAGCAGTTAATGACGACTGTCACTTAAGATGATAAATGGCGATGTGTTAAGTGTTTTGAAGGCATTTTTTTCATTTCATCTTCACTTGGACCCGGTACAGTTCTGCTATTCCCATTTCACAGAAGAAATAATTGAGGTCCCTGGAGGTTAAATCCCTTGGGGAAGGACCAGATCTATGCAGTCATGCTGAAGCCCAGAGAGGTGACCTGGAGGCTCCCTTAGTCTCTGGCGGGTGCTGACCCTGATCAGTGACGCTCAAATAAATCTGATCTGAGTGGAAGATTGCTTCTTCCTCAGACAACCTGGAGAGGAGTCTCCTGGGCTCCTGATCTAACTGGATTGCTTTCGCTCACTGTGGCCTCTGCAGACCACCACCTCCCCTGCACTCCCGCACCAGGGATTTGGATCCAGGGCTTTCTGACTAAACTACGTGCCCAGCCTTTTATTTCGTGCCTGGGGACTAGGCCTTGCTACATTCTCAAGGCTGGGTACAAACTTACAAAACTCCTGCCTTGGTCTCCCAGAGTGCTGGTGTGACAGGTATATGTCAAACACCTGGTTGGCTCTATATACATTCCCACCCCCCTCTTTTTGAGATGTAGTCCAGCTGGCCTTGAGGTCTCTGTAGCCCAGGCTGGCTTGAACTCACAGTGATCCTCCTGCCTCAGCCTCCTGAATGCTGGGGTTACAGAGGCGCGCTACTATTCCTGGCTCTGTAAACATTCTGAGTCTGTGGCTGCCCAGGCCCCTGGGTTGTCTGATTTGCGTGACGGAGCAGCGGGGTTCAAGTCCTAGCTCTTCTGTCCCTCTCGGTGTGGCCTGGACAGGATCGCTGATGCTCACCAACCCTCAGTGTCACTCTCCAGTAATGAGGAGAATGGTTTGCAAATCAGATTCTGTCTCACTGAGTTATTTTCAGGGTTGAATGGGAAGCGCTGGGTAGTGCTTAGAGCACTGGTGGGGGCTGCCATCCCTTGTAAGGAGTGGCATTCGCTCCGTTAACTTGCAATTGTGTGTGACAAATGAGGAAACAGGCTCAGGGGGGCCAGGAGCCCTTCCCCGAACCACATAACAGAAAGTGCCAAGAGGTGGGCGTGACGATGTCCTTCTGAACCTGGATCCCTTGCTACTTTAGCCACCGCTTTGCGTGCTGGCATCTTTGCCAACCTTGAGTGTCATTGCCACAGAAGTGTAGAACGGCAGAGCTAGAGGGAGGGAGGGGAGACAGAAAGGGAGGGGGAGAGAGGGAGGGAGGGACGGGGGAGAGAGAGACAGACAGAGAGACAGAGACAGGCCCTCACACAGATTCCATTGATCCATGAAGTCATCTGGTAGATACTTTCTGAGCACTTACTGTGTGATGAATGCTTTTTTAGGTATCAGAGATTTGGCTGGCAACAAACAGGCAAAACCCTAGTGTTGAGGAGCTTCTCGTCTAGCGGAGGAGACCTAAGAATCCTTGGAGCCTCACTCTAGGAGCCATGCCAGGAAGACAAGTCCAGCTGCTGTGTGTTTAAGAAGGAAACCTGGGGTGGCATCTTCTCTGAGCAAGGGATGAGAGCTGAGCTGAGTGGTGAATGGGTGTAGGCCAGGGGAAGGTGGGAGACAAAGGGGTAGGCGCTTCTAGGAGGTGGAGCCTTCTAGGGGAGGCCCGGGGATGGGAGGGACTTGGCGTGTGGATGGCCGCATGGCACGCAGTGTCATGGGAATGCCACTCGCTGTGGTCATGCTGTGTCCGTGCTGCCCAACCCAGTACCCGCCACGTGGTCTGTGCCACTCAATTCTGGATACTGAGCAATGAATGAATGCGCGGATAAGTGGGTGGATTCAGAGATGAATGGGTGTACAGATGTATTCACGGGTGGATGGGTGGATGGACAGATGGATGATGGATTGATGAGTGACTGGGGCGAGATGGATGGATGGGTGTCGTGTTGGACGGGGGATGTTTGTTGGTGAATGTACAATGGGATGGGTAGGTGGGTGGGTGGGTGCACACCAGTCCTACCGGGTCACATAGGTGCCTGGAGGTACACAGAGATGGGTGCAAATACAGATTCACCTCTGCTGGTGATTCCTACAGAGAGGACAGACTCTGGGGAGAGCGGTGGGTCGTGGCAGCAGGGCCCTTGGATAGGCGGTCGGAAGGCGGACACCAACCTGGGCGCCTCAGTACAGCAGTGGGCTGCCGTATCGTTGACATCATGTCTGGAGCTGCTGGAAAACGCTGACTCAGGGATGGTGTCCCAGGCTGGGCACCAGGCCAGCAAGTGGGACAGGGATGGCCCAGCTGGGATAGGGTGGGTGGCAGAAGGAAACAGGAGGGGCAGGCAGAGCGATGGGCAGAGAGATGGAGAGGGGAGACAGAATGATGGGGCAAGAAAAGAAGGCAGAGAGGGAGGGAGGGACGGGGAGAGAAAGAGAGGGAGGGAGAGAGACACAGAGAGACAGACAGGCAGACTTGGTTATTCGCTCAAGCTCGAAGGTCCTAAACTCCAAGGCTTGACCTACTCAGCTAGCCTGGAGAGCCAGGGGTGATTGGGATGAGTCCCTAAAGTGGGGAAGCCACAGTGTTCGGAAGTTCTGGAAAGAAGCAGAAACACAGAGGCAGTGAAAGGCAGCAAAAGCACTCCTGATCAGAGGAAGGGATCAGAGAAGGCTTCCTGGAGGAGGGGACCTGGAGCTTCTTTTTTGTTTTTGTCTTTTTTGAGAAAGGGTCTCACTATGCAGTTCAGGCTGGCCTTAAGCTCACTTTGTAGCTCAGGATGGTCTCGAACTCACAACAATCCTCCTGCCTCAGCCTCCCGAGTGCTGGGATTACAGACTGGAGCTTCTTAAAGAAGAGCATTTAGTTCAATGAGGTGGCTCAGACCTGTCATCCCAGCACTCTGGGAGGCTGAGGCAGGAGGACTGTAAGTCTGAGCCCAGCGTGGGCAGCTAGGTGACTTAGTGAGGTCCTGTCTCAAAGATAGATAGATAGATAGATAGATAGATAGATAGATAGATAGATAAATGGATAGATGATGGATGGATAATGGATGGTTGTATAGATAGATGTGGGCCTGTGAGACAGGGAAAAGGGGGGGTTGGGGAAATGTGTGGGTCAAAGGCAGAGGAATGGATGTGGAGGTGCCAGGTAAAGGAAAAAAATTCCTAGAGAGAGGTGGCACTGGGTAGTGGATCTAGACGTGAGCGTGAGGCTGAGGTCCCGGGAGGCTGGAGAGCAGCAGGGCTGCTCTGGAGCAGAAGAATCCCTTGCCTGCCTGCAGGGAAGGGGCCTGGGCCAGGGTCCAGGGGGAGAGGAGAAGGAGAAGCAGGGGGAGGGAGGAGCAGCAGGAGGGCAGAGCGGAGGCCTGTGGGTCCTGAGGTGGAGAGGGATCAACAGCTGGAGGTGGAGGAGGGCAGGGACTGGGAGAGAAGCCGGCACTGAGAGCAGGGAGTCTTAGCACAGAGCAGATCAGAGAGCCCAAGTCCAGACTGTTTTCACAGCTAATGACAGAAACCGAGGTCCAACTGTCCCCAGTAGTGGCAGATGAGGGCTTCAGAGACCGCTGGGTCCAGCTTTCCCCATCAGCACCAGCCTTGTCCTCAGGTCTGGGTTCCCTCCAGTCACCTTGGTAAGTTCTGTCCCTCTCTGGTAGCATGGCAGCCCCAGTAGCTGTCACCTCCGCTCTGACCAGCCCAGCAACTTCACCTTGATTTCCTCAGTGACTTCCGCAGGGCTGAACACAAGAATCAATCTGAGTTTCAGAGGCCAGACAACCATGGCACACACCTGCCATGCCCCTACACACTCTGGAGGCTGAGGCAGGAGAATTCCAAGTTCAAGGCCAGCCCGGGCAACTTAGAGAAAGAGATCCTGCCTCAAAATTTGAAAGATAAAAAGAGCTGGGGATGTAGCTTAGTGTGAAGGCCCTGGGGTCAGTTTTAGTACTGGGGAAAAAAACAGTAGGTGTTCATATTGTTAGATGCAACTACAGAGACAGAAAAAGGGCAGAGGGAAAGCTAAGCTGTAGTCCAGCTTCCTCTCCCACCTTCCTGCTGTGAACGCTGAGCACAGGGAGGCCCTGGGGCCACCTACACCAAACTCTTCCACTCCACCTAAAGGCCAGGAGTCTGGAACCTAGGAGTCCAGGCCCTCAGATTCCTGCTCCTCCCCTCCCCCGCAGAGAACCCGGTTTCTGTTAAGAGTCCCCTGCCTGGCCACTGCCTTGGAGACAGGGCTGACAAGGGCAAGTGGGGACAGTGGGGGGCGGCAGAGACAGAGGCAGCTAGGAGAAGAGGTCTGGGAAGTGGGCCAGAGAGGTGGGGAGACTAAGGGGGTGCTAGGGTTTGAGAGAGGCCACAAAGCATGAAGGGAGGGTGGAAGTGGGGGCTGTGGAGGTCCTGGGGAAACTGAGGCAGGGGCTAGGAAGATGGAGAAAGGAGGAAGAAAAGGGAGAGAGAAGAGGGCTCAGGAGTCAAGTGAAAGAGAGAAGAGCCGGCCAGAGAGGGTGGGAGGCCAGGAGGCCAGGAGCTGGAGAGAGACTGAGGAAGCGGGGTGGAGAGAGAGGGATGGGAAAGGGGCCTGGAGGAGACCAGGAAAGATGCAGGAAGAAGTAGGGAGAGGTGGAGGAAGGAACTGAGATGCCTAGGAAGTCCTCAAGGTCAGGGGGACCCGGGTCTCCACAGGGTTCCTGCCTTCCATAGTCGCATCTTCCTCCTGGAGCATCAAAGAGGAAGGGAGAGGTGGATCTGGGAGTAGAAACGGGGTGGGTGGCCCAGCCAGAGCCTTTCTTCCTGCCCCCCTGAGACAGGCCTCCCCCGCCTCCCCAGGATGCAACCTGATGTGGAGCCCCTGGGCTCCCCCAGCCTGGGGAGCCCCAGCAAGCACAGGGACGCAGGTACTGAGCTGGGGTGGGGGCCTTGGCTTGGTGGGTCCCTGGTAGTCCAAAGCGAGACCCTTCCTTCACCCCTAAGTCATCAGATTGCTGGACAATGGCCCCCTTGCACCTCGAACTACATTTTCCATGAGCCTCTGCAGTGCCCTGGCCAATACTCTGAGCTCAGAACTACATTTCCCGTGAGCCTCTGGGTCCTTAGCAACTGTGAGGCCATTTTGCTCTTAGACACCTGCCCTGTCTTTGTCTTCCACCTTGAGTTCACCGTCCTCACTTCCCCTCCTCTCTGATTTTCAGTTTCCGGATGATCCCACCATGCACCTAGTCCCTGAGCTGGGCCCCTGGGGCCACCTTGCCTGTCCCAGCTATGTGTGATTCCTTCTGCCTGCCCCTTCTTCACTGTGCCCACAGCTCTAGCCGTCAGCACTGATCCTGGCTGTCCCCACGCACAGACCTCCCTTCAAGGCCCCGTGTGGCCTGCACCTGCTTTTGCTTTAGCGCAGCCCACTCATGCACTCAGCATTCTCAATGGGGACACAAATGACTGCAGTTGGGGTAAAGAGTAGAAGTGCCCCGAGCCCCAAGTATTGTAGGCATACAGGTTGGGGTTGGTTAAGCCAGTAGTTTGGTGATGTCATTAGGGCTCAGTTTCTTTCCCAAATCCTGGCTTTTGGGTTTGGGATAGGTCATCTTCGCATGCCACCCCCTTGATCGCGAGATAGCCGCCACAGTTCCAGGCATCGCAGAGCGATCTTCACTGTCAGAGCCCCCAAGGGGTTCTCCTCACATGTAATTGGCCGGCGCCCACCCACCCACCTCTGTCTGGCAAGATGAATGGGATTGTAATGATTTTACTCAGGGGTCCTCAACTTTGTACATCAGTTGAAAGTTCTTAAAAACATCAGCATTTTTTGAATGTCTGTTAGGTGATTTTGATGCAGTAAGAGCTTGAAACTAGCTGGGCATAGTGGTGCAGGCCTCTGTGTATCCCATAGAAGGACAAGGAGGGCTGCATGAGCTGTTTCTTCATCTCAGGGTTGCTGTTTTCTTTGTGGCATTTGGGAACCGACTGCATTTTGAGCTTCTCAGGCTGGAAACTTTGGTGCAGGCCAAGAGAAAGTTTGTGAGCTACTAATGGCAAGGGAGTGCCTGTTCTCAGACAGGGAGGGAACATGCAGCCGGCTCACAAATAATTCATACCACATGATGTCCATAAGTGCTCTGCTGATCGGGGCTGAAGAAAATTCCACGAAGCTCAGCCGGTGACCCAGCCATGAGTATCTGTGGCCTTGACCTTGGCTCCCTTGAACCCCTCCGCAGAGCCCGCCTTCCTCCTGCCGTCTCTCTCTGGCTGAGTGGTGCTTAATACTTAGGCCTCTCTGCAGACAACACTGCCTTCTGGAAGCCTTCCCTGATTGCACTGTCCCTTCCATTACTGCTGGGAGTTCTCAGAGGGGGAAGGTGGGAGAGTGGCACTCCTTTCTTGTTTCCAGAATCCCTCAGGCTACATGGGAGGCCTTAGAGATACTGCCAGAGATGGAGATCTTTTTCATTTTGTAATTACTCAACAAGTACTAATTTTCAAATTAATACTTTTATTAATTCAGTTATATATAGGCCTTTAAATGAATATGCTTAAATTGCTGTTGTAATTTAGAGACATTTCTTTCTTTCTCTTTCTTTCTTCTTTCTTTCTTCTTTCTTTCTTTCTTTCTTTCTTTCTTTCTTTCTTTCTTTCTTTCTTTCTTTCTTTCTTTCTTTCTTTCTTTCTTTCTTTCTATGGTACCAGGGATTGAACTCAGGACCTTGTACTTGCCAGGGAAGCACTTACTCTACTGAACTATCTCCTTGGCCCTTTCTTTTTAAAAAAAAATCTTATTTATTTATTTATTTATTTATTTATTTATTTATTTCTGTATTTGGTACAGTCTTGTTACATGGCTCAGACGCATAGTGATCCTCCTGTCTCAGCCTCTCCAGTGCTGGGATGACAGGTGTGTACCACCATGCCCAGTCCTTTTCTATTTTTAAATTATGGGACAAGGTTTTGCTAAGCTGCTGACCTACTCAGGTGGAGCTCAAACTTGTGATTTTCCTGCCTCAGCCTCCCAGAGTGTGGGGCTTCCAAGCGTGTGCCTCCAGGCCACAACAGGAATTACTCCTGAATGTCAGCTGATACTTCCTCTGGATTTAAAGTCCCTACTTGAATTGGAGATGTGTTGTTCACAATTTGCTCGAGAAAAGATGCAAACAGAGGCCCACACATTGCATTTAATTAGGCCTTTTCTGTCTCATTCAGTCAGTACTCAGGTTCCACCAACCGCATGCCCAGTACTTGCCAGAGATGGAGTAAGAACAGGCCTCTGCCCGTGTGCTGCTCGCTGGGTGATGGAAGTAAGAGAGTGCCACAACCACCTGGAGGACAGAGCACGGTGCTGTGACCCACAAGAGCCTTGCTGGCGGACTCCCAGAGAAACTTGATTTGCTCAGTGAGGGAGAAGAGAGACCCTTTTGGGACATAGCACGTGCCAAGGCCCTGTGGCAGGAGGGACACCGAGCACTCAGGTCACACAAAAGCAGTGTGAAGGACAACAGTGCCGGTCAGGCTTAAGGTGTTGGCAGGTCTGAGCTGGTGTGGTCCTGTGGGCCACCAGGAGGATGGTGGATCTTCTACACCCACCCACGAGGGCTCTTGGAGCAGCCCTACCCTGATGGGCTGGCTGGGCAGGTTGCTGTCCAGCAAGGGAGGTGGTGACAGGAAGCAGCCCTAGGAGGCTGAGAATGCGTGCTCCCAATCTGGATGCATTTATTGTCATCCTGACTGTACCATTTGGGGCTGTGTGACCTTGGGCAAGTCACTTAACCTCTCTATGTTTTCATTTCAATATCTGGCTTGATAGGTTTCCCTAAGAATGCAATGGAAAGTGCTTTTCTTTCTTTCTTCTCTTTCCTTCTTTCTTTCCTTCCTTCTTTCTTTCTTTCCCTTCCTTCCTTCCTTTTTTCCTTTCTTCCTTCTTTTTTTTGGAACTGGGGACTGAACTCAGGCCCTTGTGCTTGCCAGGGAAGCACTTACTCTACTGAGCTATCTCCCCGGCCCAGGAAAGTGCTTTTCAAGGTGCTCGGCACAAGGACAAGTCCAGCGGGCACAAGCTGTTAGTATAATTGCTAAGTGAACAGATGTAAGAAGGTGGCTGGTGTATTTGGAGGAGAGGGGCCGTGTACCTAGAACACCTAGTACTTGGGATGACGGCCGGAAGGAGCTGCAGGCCACTCGGAACACACAGAACAGCTGACATCTAGACCTCAGCCACAGGGAGGCGCTGTCCTCACAAAACATCCGACACACTGCTGCGTGTATGTGAAAGTGTCTTGGGGAGACGCGTGCTCAACGCAGCATCCCCAGTTGGGCTGGGGCGGGGCTTGGGCTGGGGGGGGCTTTGCTCTGAGACTGGCAAGAGGACAGCACTGAGGGGCCTCAAGAGCAGCCCGGGCTGTGATTCGTTAAAGCAGGAGGGGCTCTCTCTGAGCCAGGCTTATGAGGTTCTGCACACTGCTCGGGGTGCTTGACCTCTTCATGATTTGGATGGTTTTTGTCTGCACTGAGACGTGATGCGGGAATGGTTTTGTCATGGGATACGGTAGTCACTGCGGGCTCCCGGGGTGATGTATGAAGGTCTTCGTGCTCTATGAGGGAGATCAGGCCTGGCTATCAAAGGTTACTGTTTGTAGCCGGGCGTGGTGGCGCAGGCCTGTAATCCCAGCACTCGGGAGGCTGAGGCAGGAGGATTGTTGTGAGTTCGAGACCAGCCTGAGCTACAAAGTGAGCTTAAGGCCAGCCTGAACTGCACAGTGAGACCCTGTCTCAAAAAGACAAAAAAAAAAAAAAAAAAAAAAAGGTTACTGTTTGCTTAGCTTCTGTAATGAAAAGACCCCCAAACATGAGCATGCAGAAGACAGAAGCATAGTTGTCTCTTGTAATGGGAGGCAGGGGGCTGGATTGTGGATGCCTTAATTCTGGGAGAATCTTCCCCTATTGGTGCTCAAACTTGGTGGGTCATTACTACATTCATGCTCGAGTCCAAGGGAAGGGACAAAAAACCTTAAGACAGGCTTTCGCGGTCTCTCTCTTTCTAATATATATTTTGATATGTTTTATGTGTGCCTGTAATCCCAGCTCTTGGGAGGCTGTAAAAGGCAGATCACTACAAGTCCGATCTAGTACTGAGACCCTGAACACCCTGTAGACCCTTCCCTAAAATACAATCAATCAATCAATAGGGGCCAGGGAGGTGGCTCAGTGGAATAAGCATTTCCCTGGAAAGCACAAGGGCCTGAGTTCAATCCCTGGTTCTGCAAAAAATAAAATGAAATAAAAATAAATAAATATAGGAACAGTTAATTATATATATATATATATATATATATATATATATATATATATATATATATATATATATATATTAGACACTAAGCAGTTCAGACTGGCTTGAACTTACTTTGTAGTTCAGACTGACTTCAAACTCACAGCAATCTTCCTGCCTCAGCCTCCCAAGTGTTGGAATTACACGCATGCACTGCCATACCCCACAATAAATACTTGTCTTTTAAGCAAATGGATCCTGAAGTTGCAGCCCACACTTGCTCTGCTAATAATCCATTGCTGAGTGCGTGGTCATGCAGTCATACCTAGCTGCAAGGGAGCCAGAGTAGCTGTGTGAGCTGCAAGGGAGGCCAGGGAACTGTAGGCTGTATACAATGCTAGGACTGAAGGGAAGGAGAAATAGATCAATGGGACCACTATTTGGGTCCTCTGGGACACACCAGTTAGCCAAGAAGGGACCACAGTTAAGAACTGACATCATCAGTCAAGTTCCAATGAAGAGAGTGGATCTGAGAGTGCTGGAAAAAATGTCAACTGGACCCAAATGTGGTTCTTGGAGGGAGGAGATACTGCTGTTGTGCAGGAGCCAGCCAAAGTGACTGGAAAAGAAACAGAAAGAGCAAGTCCCTCTTTCCCTCCTGCTTCACAGCCTGCCTCTGGTGCCCTTTTCAGGCAGAGCCTGACAGGAACCCAACTGTCTAAGCAGAAATGTGGTCAGTAGGGTTTTGGTCCTAGCACCTCAGAGACAGTAAAGTAGGATGTCGTCTGCAGCTGGAGGACTACAGAGATGACAGAAGCATAGTTGTCTCATGTAATGTCTCAACAGATGGCCTGTGAGCTACTAGCTGATGGCAAATCAAGTCAAGCATGCTTAGGACTGAGTGTGTTCTGTATCCTCAGCTGCCCTCCTGGTGGATATGGAACTCCCAGAAGAGACTTCAGCTTGGAGCTTGGACAGGTCCATCAAACCCTCGTGAGTGGCCTCCGGTTCCATGACGTCTGATCTCCACTCCCCCAGATGTGCTAGCTGCAAGCCTTGACCGTGGAAGTCCCTGCCTCTCTCTCTCTCCCAGGAAGCAGTACCTGCAGCAGGTTGTTGCAGAATACGAGGCCCTGGACCGAGAGCTGCCATGCATACGGAAGTTCTCCAAGCCACCTGCCGCCCAGCCTCTCTGCCTTTGCATGGAGACTTCAGTGAGATTCCCCCTACTTTTGTCCCTTGGTTTCTGCACAACTTGGGGGCAGGGACTGGAAAGGGCGTACACTTGGGATTGAGGTGGCCAGGGTTTAAACCCAGGCTGTGGGTTCACTGACTGAGCCTGGCTGTAGGACAGTTTGCTGAAAATTGAATTTGTCAAAGGATTGGTCATCCAATTTATGACTGTTCATCCCAGGGGAAGCTGAGGACAAAGAGAGTCCTGCTAATCTACCTGCTAGGAAATTCTGCAGTTTCCAATGTCCCAAAAAACTCTAATAAAAGTTTTGTTGTTTTGAACTCAGGGGCAGGCTACAACTGAGGTACATCTCTAGCCCTTTTTATTTAGAGACAGTCCAAGTTTCTCAGGTTGGACTCCAATTTGAGGTCCTCTTGCCTCAGCCCCCCAGAGTGCTGGATTACAGGCTGGCCCCTAGGCAACCCGGACACCTAATTCTGCAATGAGAAGAGCTGATGTTAGTGGCGCTTACTGTGAGCCAGATGCATGTCTCTCAGTCACCCCAACCAGCCTCGGTGAATGGAGCCCAACACAGGGGTTGTTGTTCCTGTTTGGGGGGACCATTCTCCACCCAATTCTGGTAGGAGTCTCCAAAACTTTTAGCACTTCCGCTGCGGGCTGCTAGAAGTTTCTGGTAGACTGGTGCAGTGGGCCACGTGGGGAGTCTTCCCACCAACTGTTCACTGGCATTTGCAAATCAGCTTGGTGCAAACTGAATTCCTGGACAATGACCTTGAATGACAGTCGATGTTTTTCCATCTGAGAAACACCTGTCGCCCGGACTCCAGGACTATATGCCTCTCAAATGGCACCTGGGACTCTGACAGCTACTGCGGGTGGGGTCTAGGAGTGGTCTGAGCCGGGGCATCGGGGACGGAGGCTCTCTCCTCGACTTCCCAGGAGGATTTCACGCACCTGGAGGTTCTCGAGGCACTAGAGGCCAAGTTACCTGGGGCCATGGAGAGCGGGCAAGTGAGCAGCATCCGCTTTGAGAACATGAATGTCATCTGTGGGACGGCGGGTCGCAGGGACCGGTGAGCTGGCGCGGACGGTGGGGCTTGAGGAACGGAAGTGGGGACTGCCGACACACAGGGCCCGGGGTGCAGCCAGGAAGCAACGTGACTGGCATCTGAGGGCTAGGACCGAGGAGCGCGCTTGCGCCAGGAAAGGTGGCTGTGAGGAGCAGAGTGGGCGGAATGCCTAGAAGGGCCTGGTGTGCTCAGGACGGTGGAGTCTGGGGAGGCTGCGCTTATGGGGCTGAAACGGGCACTTGGAAAGGCCAAATGCGGGTTCAGGCACGTGCTGACAGCAGCGGGCGGGCGTGGCTGCAGAGCCTGTTAGGGCAGAGCAGCCTGAGGAGGGCTACAACCCACAGCGGGGCTGAGGCCGCCAGCCTGTCTTCCCTCGCAGGTGGCTCATCACGGTCGCGGACTTCCAGACGCGCTCGCGGCTGCTGCGCTCCGGGCTCAGCCCCCGCGGGCTCACGCACCAGCTCGTGCGCCACGACGACCTACAGCTGGGTGACTACCGCCTGCACCTGCGGCGCTCACTGGTCCGACGGCGCATGCTCGAGGCTCTGGGGGCGGAGCCAAGCCAGGAGGACTGACGCGCTAGGGAAGGCGGCCCCCCAGGCTGCACTTGCGCACTGCGCCCTGATGCGCTGGGCAGGGAGGGGGGCGTCGTCTCCCAGGAAGGAGGCGGGGCTGGCTCGAGGGGGTGGATACTGTGAGTTTAATTATAAAGAATGACCTGGTACAAAAGCCATCTCTCTGCAAAATCTTGGTGGGGAGTCCGAGGGAGGGTGTGTGGGGGTAGGTACACACCCCCTTATTATAACCCCGCCTCCCTAATCCTACTCCAGTCTCTGCACATGGTCGCCGGGGTCCAGTCCTTTGAGGGAGGAACTGAGGCCATCAGAAGGGAAGACTTGGGCTCCAGATTGTGGACACGTGCAGATTCTGGCCTGTCCCAGCGAGAACCAGACGTCCTCATCCACCCCTCCTCGCCCCCCTCCCACCCCCTTGGAAGACAATTCTCGGGCTTTTATTTCA
>PVKA01045732.1:0-15358 GCA_004027165.1 Ctenomys sociabilis | reverse complement strand
TTTTTGAGGGATATTTTAAATTACATATTTGTCTTTTTTTTTTTTTTTTTTTTTTTGACAGGGTCTCGTTATGAAATTCAGGGTGGCCTTAAGCCTACTTTTTTGCTCAGGCTAGTCTCAACTCAAAACAATCCTCCTGCCTCAGCCTCCCGAGTGCTGGGATTATAGGCATGCGCCACCACACCCGGCTCAGGTATTTGTTTCTTAGGAGTTTAAAAATAAGTAAAGATGAATACCTGGTGATGCCTGCCTGTAATCCCAGTATTCTGGAAGGCTGAGGCAGGAGGATCACCAGTCAGGCCACCCTGGGCTAGCAAGGCTGTCTCAACAAACAAACCCACAAAAGGGTGAGTCACGAGTCAGTCCCCAGAACTGCAAAAGGAAAGGCAAAAGGAAAGGGAAAGAAGAAAAAAGCAAAACCAAAAAATAAACCTCCCTTAAAAGTAAAGAAAAAAGTGATCATGCCTCAGTCTTTTTATTTTAGATTCCTCCGTTTTGCTTGTGCTGGGCTGTACTGTGGAGCAGTGGTTGTAGAAAGCTACCCCCCCCCCCCAGCAGTGAGGGACTGGAAAGGGTTTTTTAAAGGGAGTGCAGGGAACAAAGGAAAACACCTGAATGTCAACAATAAACATCCCATTGAATGTTTTCTCCTGCTCCATGATTGTAAGGGAGGAGGACAGAGCAAGAAATTGATAGATAGTGTAAGGATAAAGACCTCTGGGGAGAGCCATAGTGTCTGCTTGCTTTTCCATGGGGAGCTTCTTATCAAGGAAATTATGTATAAGAGTGTACTAACAGTCAAAGGAGAACCCTATCACCACTCTTTCTTTTCTTTTCTTTCCCCCCCTCTTTCTTTCTTTCTTTCTTTGTTTGTTTCTTTCTTTCCTTCCTTCCTTCCTTCCTTCCTTCCTTCCTTCCTTCCTTCCTTCCTTCCTTCCTTCCTTCCTTCCTTCTTTCTGTCTTTCTGTCTTTCTTGGTGGAATGGGGGATTGAATTCAGCCCTTGTGCTTGCCAGGCAAGCACTTATTCTACTGAACCATCTCCCCGGCCCTATCACCATTCTTAATGGCTGAACAAGCATCTCTAATGTGCTGTTTCTGGGTGAGCCAAGTTGAAAAATGTCCCTTGGCCTTGAAACCAAAGTAGAACTTTGCATTTCTACCTCTAGCTCAAGGATCTTTATTGTAGCATTGTTTATAATAGCAAAATAATGGGCTATCACCAAAGTAATTGACAATGAGAGGCTTTACCATTTTATTTTGCTACGTGAATATTTACATAGAACTTATGTTCTCTGTTGTCACTAAATTTAGAATGTCTGAGTATTTGAATGAAACTGTGAACAACAGTTATAGAGTCAGCTGTTATTCCTTCCAACAACTCAGCAGAAGAGATGGAGTTCTTTTAGTTAAGGACTTTGGGTGTAGAAGATGGATACAGGGTAGGATTGGATGTACCCTGTGGTATGCCAGGGAAGCTTTGCCTTTTTCTCAGGGTGCTCTGAGGCTGTAGAAAGTCCTTTCAGTTTTTGCTTTGATTATCAATTCTCTTATTAAACTCCAAGATATTTTAAACTTGTACACCAGGACACAAGAAAGTTGGCTCAGTTAAATTATCCCTACAGAGACTCATATTTATTAATTTCCTAGTTTAAGATTCTTTGATAATAAAAATCAGAAACCTCATAGTTGTTTAAGGGACGGGAGGGATTCATTCAAAGGCTGTAGAGATGGCTAGGCTTGGCACCCCTGTAATCCCAGCACTCAGGAGGCTGAGGCAGGATTGTTGAGTTCAAGGACAGCCTGAACTGCATAGTGAGACCCTGTCTCAGAAAGACCACAAAGGTGGGGCAGTGGTAGAGATCTAAAAGCTAAGGATGACCGCCCTTCTCCTGGAGATGGAAACCGGGCAGTGGAAAGCTGTTCTTTCATGCCCCTTCCTCACATGCGAGTCTGCTTCTGCTTTATACCTTGCTTGGTCTTCTATAAACATACCTGCAAGGTTTTCTTGCATTTCTCCACACCCCCCCTTTGTGCTAATAACTGAGGATAACTAGCATGTGAATTCCAGATTCCCAAGAGTGAGACTGATCAGCCCAGACATCCAGCTAACTGTCATTTGGCCACAGTATGCTTCTCAACCTTGCCTATACTTGGATATCAAGGGGTGCCCTAGTGGCTGCTGGCACCCGAGACCCATTACCAGAAATGGTGCCTTCACTGTGCTAGGCTGTTGCCCTCGGCACGGGGCAGAGTTCTGAGAAGATTGTAACATAGAGCCATGACTGAGAACCACAGACCTAGGAAGAGTGGGACCGTCGTGTGGATGTGGAGTGCTCACACCAGGCCCTGAGCTAGGTTATTGTCCCAGCAGTGTCCTCAGCTTTTGCCCTCACCTTCCTAGTTCTTTCTGGTTATGCAGGAAGAACTTGCAGAACTTTAAATTTTAGGGGTGGGAATGTAGCTTAGTGGTAGATCACGTGCTTAACATGGCAAAGGCTCTAGGTTACCACATACCTATTACCACAAAAAGGGGTTGGGGAGAAAGAGGCCAGACAGGGGTGATAGAACAGAACTATAATCCCAGCCCTTAAGAAGCCAAGGTGAGAGGTTCGCTGTGAGTTTGAGAACAGCCTAAACTACAGAATGAGACCCTGTCTCAGAATATAATATGGTAAAACGCACATACCTCCTAATACAGAACCCCTCTGTTGGGACTTTGGCCTCCAGAGGATAAGGCTCTGGAATTTTAGTCTAGGAGGGCTCCCTCCTATGTACACCCCCACGCTGTGCTGTGCCATAGGCCCTGCTAAAATACTCTGGTGTAAGGAGAGAGAAAGAGGGAAGGGGTGAAAGGAGAAAAAGAAAAGGACCTGCAGGATACCTAGGCACAGGTGGGCTGGGGCAGGTGGGAAGTAGCAGCAAGACAGCCAGACTTGGAAGCTGTTGCTGCATGCTGTACAGGAAGAAATAAGGCGATCCTAGCTGAGGCACTTACTGTGGCAAATAGTGTATCACAGTGATGCTTCCAGAAAGTAATGTGGAATTAGTCTCCAAATGTATTGTACCAATAAAGATCACGGAACCCAGAAAACTGCATGTGACCAACGACGGAGGGGAGAATTATAATAGTAAAAATTTTTGCATTGAGGAAAGCACTGTGTATATGTAGAAGTGTTTTGTAGCTCTAAGGTAGGTGCCATGAAGATATCCATGTTACAGTCTGGGAAACAGGATTGCTAGAGTGAAGTAACATAGCCCTGCCCCGGGCCTGCAGTCAGCAAATGTGATTAGGATGAGGTGCTGTGCTGCGTGAGTGTTAGGCTCACAGAGTTTGTGCTGGGGGCTGGGAAGAAATGCCTGATGACTAGAAAGGCAAGTTTTAGAAGTGGGCATTGCCTTTTATCTTCTAGCTTAACCTCGTGGTACTGCCTGCATGTTCAGAAGGAGGGATTTGGAGCTTGGTACTCAGCACTGCATCACTAATGCTTACAACTGTTTCTAGTATATGTGGCAGTAGCCACTCAGTAGGTGCTGACTGAGTACAGCAATGAAATATCTGACCCAGTGAGCCTGTAATTTAGCCTCTTACTTGTTTTTATTTTCCTCCTCCCACCAAAGGTGGTGCCAGATATCTCCTGTTTTACCACAAATTGTCCTTCACATGCTACTTTTTTTTCCTTTTGAAACAGGGTCTCCCTGTGTAGTACAGGGTGGTCTTGAACTCCATAGGTATACAGCCCGGGCTGGCCTCAAATTTGCAGCTATCTTCCTGCCTCAACCTCCTGAGTGCTGGAGATTGCAGGTGTGTGCCACCATGCCTGGCCCACACTGCTTTCTGCAGAGATTAGAATGTGAACTTTCTGACTGCCTGTAAGGTCTGTTCATGTGGTCACAGTCCCCTTGTGGCCCTCCCTGGGCATACGTTACTACCTGTAAGCCCTTATTCTTTTCCCACCTGTTTCCTCTGTACTGCCCAAATCTGTCCTGTCCTGTCTGGGTCTGTCATCTTCGGGGGCATCATAGCCATACTGCTCTTTTGTCAGAAGCTCTGTGGGTGCGCTCTCAGGGTCCCTCAGCGTGCTCTCTCCGCTGCTCTCCATGCGGCTTCTCCTGAATAGGTCTGCTTAAAGGCTCATTCAGTGCTCTACCTCCTGGGACACCCCATACTCTTCATTGCCTGGGTAGATCCTTCCCATGCACTGTCAGGATTCTGCTTGGATCCTAACTCTTCTTTACCTTGCTCACTCAGTTTGGATTATTTTTTTCTGTTGAGCTGTTGTCAGCTCAACCTGTGTTACAAAATCAGTGTATTAAAAAAAAAAAAATCAGTGTATCCACCTGTGACTCCACTTTTATTGCTTTTTCACATGTTCTATAACATTGCGTTCTGTCTCCTTTTACAGTTTTATATATATTATTTGAAAGCCCTCAAGTGCTCCATAAAATGGTTATTTAGATTTAGTTATCTTACAGATTTTTAAAAGTTAGATGTGAATGCCAAGATCTATAAATAGACAGAGAATATAACTTGGTGGATGAGTGCTTGCTTAGCATGTATAAGAACCTAGATTTGATCTTTTATTTTATAAAAATAAAAGGAAACAAAACCTGATTCATAATTAATGTATAAAAACTTTGTAGTCACAATGAACCATCAGAAATTGAATTTACTCTGCAGTGCTAGCTAATTCTGGAAAAAAATCCATTTATAATTGCATAAAATCATTTAGGAATGAAATTAATGAAAACATTAAGTATACTGAAAGCTCTAGCATTGCAGAAAGAAATTAGAGAGGGGCTAAATAAATGGGAACTGTGCTGTATTTATAGGTTGGAAGACCCAATATTAACAATAATTCAAGCCGGGCGTGGTGGCGCAGGCCTGTAATCCCAGCACTTGGGAGGCTGAGGCAGGAGGATTGTTGTGAGTTCGAGACCAGCCTGAGCTACAAAGTGAGCTTAAGGCCAGCATGAACTGCATAGTGAGACCCTGTCTCAAAAAGACAAAAAAAAAAAAAAAACAATAATTCTTCCCAGAGAGATCTATAAATTCAACACAGATATGGTTAGAATCTAGTAGGCTTTCTGTAGATCTTCACTGATGATAAAATTTGCATATTAGTGGTCCATGTCAATAATCCCAGCTCTTAGAAGGCTGGGGAGTGAAAGCACAAGGCCAGCCTGGGCTATATAGGGAGACCTTGTCCTAAAATAAAATGGGCTGGGGATTTAAATCAGTGGTGGAGTACTGCAATTTTGATCCCTAGTACCATAAAAACTAAACAATTTGAAATACCAGGTGCTGACCAGGATGTGGAGCGCCTGGCATGCTAATGCACTGCTTGTGGCAATGCAAAATGATACAGCCACTTTACAAAGCCACTTGACAGTTTTTTTAAGTAAAGTTAAAAATAAGGGGCCGGGGAAATGGCTCAGTGGAATAAGTGCTTCCCTGGCAAGTGCAAGGGCCTGAGTTTAATCACCAGTTCCGCCAAATAAATAAATGCATACATACATACATAAATACATAAAGTTAAATATAGACTCATCATATGACCCAGCAGTCTACTCTTGATGTGGTCTACCCAAAGAAGTGAGTCCACAAAAAGACTTACATATAAATGTTCATGGCAGCAATATTTATAATAGCTATAGTCTAGAAGTAATCCACACATGCATTTAATAATAAATGGGTAAATTATAAGAAGTAGTGTAGTATTTTATAGCAATAAGAAAATAAGCTGATATAGGAACATGAATGGATCTCAAGAACATAATACTGGGGCTGGCAAGATAGCTCAGTGGTCTAAAATGCCTGCTTAGGCAAGCTTAGGCAGGTACAGGGGACCACAGTTAAATTTCTGGCACCACATGGTACACCAGTCCCATCTTCAGGGCAGGCTGAGCTGGCCAAAAAAAAAAGAGAAGAAAAAAGAACATAATGCTAAATGAAAGTAGTTAGACACAAAGTTCTCAATACTGTAAATTTCACATATAAGTAACATAGAAAAAGACAAAACGTTGTGGAGGAGCCCAAGATAGCATTTTGGTTGGCAAAAGCATTCTATATCTTAATTACTATGGATATTACAAAACTGTGCATTGATCAAAACTGTATACTGGAGTGAATTTTACTGTATGCATCTATCCCTAATGGGGGTATACTGACTGAATTAGGTCAGAATCATAAGTTCTTTTTCTGCTCTGTGGTTAATGTTTTTTGTATTATTGGTATTTACCAAAAATTGATACCATTCCATCTTCTAGTTGGTGGCTCATAAGCAAATATATTTGAGCGCCAGTTTTCACCGAGCCAGAATGAGTGTGACATAAAAGGTGGAAGTTAATGATGGGGCCAGAAAGGACTAGAGTGAAACAGTGGGAGCATGTGGAATTTTCGGTGACATCCAATTGCTTTAGCTTTAGTTTATTACTGTGGTTTGAATTCTTGACTGCTCATGCATTCTTATATATAAATCTGTAAGTATCCAGCTTTGAGATTGGTGTGTGTGTGTGTGTGTGTACGCGCGCGCATGCATGCTAATTGCTTACTACACAGTGTTAGTTTTTAGGTGGGACATTAGTTTGCTCTGAGAGCCTGTGCAGGGCATTGGATATTCCCAGCCCCTGAATACTAAATGCCCACAGCTTTTCTAGTCCTCGTGGACATCAGAACCATTTCACACTTTCTGATGTTACAGAGTTGTGAGAGAAGGTGTGACTAGAAGATAGTGCGGTCATGTAGTGTGGGGTCACCAGAGCCTATAGCTAGAGCACTCGTATTCAGATCTTTTCTCTGTCTTTTCTTGTCTTTGTGGTGTTGAATATAACGGAGCACTCTGGGTCTGTGTTTCCTGTCTGGCAGTGGAATCGTGGTCTACATTCCTACAGTTAAATATTTGATACCACTGCAGAAAAACAAACACTCATGTGGCTCAGCTTGGTGTGTTGCAGGTTCAGCTTGTTGGTTTGGATGAGGAAAGTTCAGAATTTATTTGCCGAAACACCTTTGACCATCCTTACCCCACCACAAAGCTCATGTGGATCCCTGACACAAAAGGAGTCTATCCAGACCTGCTGGCAACAAGCGGTGACTATCTCCGTGTGTGGAGGGTAAGCAAATGCTGCACTAGCAGTTCAACAAATGGGCTTTCTCCATGTTAGCTGTTAGCAGTGCGACACAAAGAACAAGACAGGGTAAGGGAATGAGTGCCACTGCTGTCTGGGACATAGGAGCAAAGCTTTGCACTGACTTGTCTAGCTCTGCAGATTTTCTAGAAAATGAAGCCAAGATTCCAGGAGTCCTGCTGTTGGAGACAGTCAGCCTGGAAACCTGAGACTCAGTTAACCTGAAGTGGATCCAGCCTGCAGTAGGGTGGGGAGGACCTGGTTTACTAGCCTGTCAACAATCAATATATTTTTAAGTAAATTAAATTGGGCCATTGGCATTAATAGATGATATAGGCAGGTCTTGGAGCCTCCTGTGCCGTCAGCTAAACTCTGCAGACCCTGTATCCGGGGCCTTGAGCCCAATAGACAAGGGTGGGCCATGGTAGGAAGACTCCCCTGAGAGGAAAGCTTTTGGAGGAAGTCTGCTTTGGGGAGTTCCTCTGGATTTCGTTGCTCATGATAAAAATGCTTTCCCACATGTCTTATACTGTGTTATCTGAGTTTTAAAATTTTTGTATGAGAACCAAACTGGCTGATTTTTAAAATATTGTTATTTCTCAGGTTGGTGAAACAGAGACAAGGCTGGAATGTTTGCTAAATAATAACAAGAACTCGGATTTCTGTGCCCCCCTGACTTCCTTTGACTGGAATGAGGTGGATCCTTATCTTCTGGGTAAGGCAGTCAGGGACTATGTATGCCAGTTTGAAGAAGCAGTGATATGCTTTCTCTAATGTAACACTGGGTGGCGGAAAGCATCAGTGTAATACTGGGTGGGGGAAGCATCAGATGTAAAGCTCAGTGAAGGGAAGCATCAGATGTAATGCCGGGCCAGTTTGTTTCTCACTGGTGCTGGAATTAACCCTAGGACCTCATATGCCTGGGCAAGTGCTCTGCTGCCATTGACATCCCCAGTTTTTAGCTAGGGGCTGAGGTATAGGTAGCGTCCTGTATACAATGGGCCCAAGTGAGAAATGGGTAGATGTGGAATACAGTTAGTAATTCCTCCTGTGGAGGTGAGCTTTCCATGTATGTATATCTTGTCTCTCAGTTAAAATCTGAGCATCCTAAGATAAGGATAGATACTTCCTACACACAAGAAACATTTGTGGCATGTTGCTCCCTGGCCGAGCAATGAGCAGGCCCTAAGGGAAGTTTGCGTGTGTTCACAGGTACCTCAAGCATTGACACGACTTGTACCATCTGGGGGCTGGAGACGGGGCAGGTGCTGGGGCGAGTGAATCTTGTGTCTGGCCACGTGAAGACCCAGCTGATCGCCCATGACAAGGAGGTAATGGAGGCTTTTCTTTCCTCAGCTGCTTTCATGCCAGTGGGTAATATGTCAGTCATTCTTTTGTTGTTTTTGTAGGCAATCAAAATGCTTCTTGTTTAGCATAAAAATGTGTCAAAACAGCAGGAACAGCACTGTCAACTGTCATATGCTCATGCATTTTTTGACTAATATAAATCACTTACTCTGAAGTCTTGTTTTCCCTTTCATGCAAAAGGTTACTTTAAAAAAAAAAATACTGAAGTCTCTTAGGGATACACTGGGAACTGGTGTGCTTAGAATAATCTTAAGACAATGAAGTTTTTTTTGTTTTTTTTTGCAGAACCAGGAATTGAACTCAGGCCCTTGTGCTTGCCAGAGAAGTGCTTATTCCACTGAGCCATCTCCCCAGCCCAGAATAATATTAGAGCAAAAATTATTTCACAGCAATAGTTTTTTTAGGGTAAAGAGGAAGAGAGAAAACTTTCTGACACACCTAATTATTATTTTCTCTCTAAATATATTTTAGTGCCTTCTAATGTATTTCTGTAATCTTACAGATTTGTGGGAAAAACTGAAGAAAGATACTGGTGATTGTGCTGTTTTGTTTTTGGTTTTTGAGACAGGGTCTCACTGTGCACTTCAGGCTGGCCTGAAATTCACTGTGTAGCTGAGCCTGGTCTCAAACTCACAATGACCCTTCTGACTCAGCTTCCAGAGTGCTGGGATTATAGGCATGTGCCACCACACTCAGCTTGGTGGTTAATCGAAGTGTTCCTTTGATAATTTGGCTAAATAGTCCACCCAGAACCATTGTGTACTCCTGTCTCGTTTCTTTTTTCTTGTTTCTTACCTCCACAGTGAGGAGTATTAATATTTGCAAAGGTAAAAGGATGCCTTGACCATGGGCCAAAAATTAGAAATCATCAGCAGAGTGGGAAGGTAGCGAGCACTCTCAGTAAAAGGCTGCCCGTGGCCCCTGTACCCATAAGACGATCTACTGTAGGACTCTGGACTTGACTCCTACTGAACCAAGAACTTCAGTAAAGAGGTTTTTTTTTTTTTTGCAAAGACCAATAAGGAACTTCTGGAAACTGTCCTGGCATCATGTGCAGCAGGTTGCTGCCTTTCAGCTGTGTGACAGCCTAACTTGCTGTTCTTTTTAGCCCCAACTCAGATAGTGACTACTCTACTGAGGTAGATGAAGACTGCTGTGGCCATGGGATGCTCACAGAAGAGGCTGAGTACACCAATGGAGAGAATAGGAGCGGCAGGGAGCCGTCATCCCCTGTAGGCCAGAAAGTCCAGTACAGGAGACGGTTACTAGAGTTCAAGGGCTGAACATAACTGAAGAGGACACTTCCGGGAACAGAGAGGAAGAGAAACACTCAGCTTTCCCCGCCTCCCACCATCCAGTTCTCTCTAGCGCCTCCCAGGCCTGACCCAGCCAGAGGCAGCCCACAGACCTGAGACCCTCCCAGCTTGGCCTGTAGGAATCAGTTTTCATGTGAACAGAGACAAGCAGGGAGGAGAGCCTGGGATCTTAGCAAATAGACCCCCAACCAGAACCAGCCATGGAGAAGATGAGGAGCCTAAGGATGGTGGTTCCCAGAGAAGTAAAATACTTTCAAGAAAAAAAAAAAGAAATAGCTCAGTGATCTAAAGCACCTGCTTAGGCAAATGCATAGGGACCGTGGTTTGATCCCTGGCACTACATGTTGTGCCAACCCCAGGGTGGGCTGAGCTAGCCACAAGAAACAAAACAAAACACTTCTTGACCACTTGAGCATGAGCAGTTCTTAGCTGTGCCTTTCCACCATGCTGTACATTTTTGGAATCAGCCAACTATAGACTGAAACCTTATAAGCCTTTGCTTTAAGTTGTAGGTGTCAGGTATTTTGTCCCAGTAATGAAGAAAGTGACTGAAACAGACTTGGGTACCAGAGAAGTGAGGTAATTGCTGTGAGATGGCTTAGCTGTGTGGTTCAGGAGCCTTTGGGACGGGCTCCTCTGAGGGTTTCAGAGAGGAGATGGCAGCTGGAGAAGCAGCCCTGGAGCCAAGCTTGATGGAAGATTCTGGTCAGCGCTCAGAGGACTAGAAGGCAGATTTTTATTTTTTATTTTTCTTTTTTTGTGGCATCAGGGATTGAACTTGGGTAGAACGCAGATTTTTAAAAAAACAAATGGAAAAGCCCAGGTTCAGGAGGTCTCGGGTGGGAAAAAAGCTTGTTTGGCAGTTGGATGCCAGGCCATGTGGTATTGTACTCTGGCCGAAAACTTGTCTACATTTTGCTCATGTACTGAGACTAGAAAAAATTTAGATTAAGGATGGCACATTAATCTGGCAGAAGAAATTTCAAGGCAGCCCAACATTTAGGTTGTGGCATGGGTATTGTTGAGAGCTTTTAACCAGCTCTGTGTTGAGAATTGAGAGCAAATGGCATAGCTGAGTGATGTCAGACGTTTTCATCCGAGTGTATAAATAAATATGCTGTAGCTGTAAGCACTCTCTGCCTCCTTTCTCCTCCTTTTCTTCTTTCCTTTTCATCAGGAGAGAGGACTCTATCTGCCATCAGTTTTCTGTTAAAAAACAGAAAAAGAAAAAAAAAAAGTTTTGCCAGAAAGTAAGCTCCTGCAAAGATGGACTAGAGGAGAGTTTGGCTATTAAAAAGATGAGTATTAAAATGAAACCAGGGCTGGGGAGATGGCTCAGTGCAATAAGTGCTTCCCTGGCAAGCGCAAGGGCCTGAGTTCAATCCCCAGTTCTGCAAAAAATAAATAAATAAAAATTAAATGAAACCAAATCCTTTATAACACATTAAGAGGATACCTGCAGAGCTTGTGAGGAAGCACAAAAACTCTACCCTTTTCAGGCTCAAAATTGCAAAAGCAAAGACTTTCCTTTTAGAAGAGAAGAGAGCCCTAGGTTATGGTGCTTGAGAAAGGATGCCTCAGGAATTTGCTTCTCTGAATTCAGTTCACAATGTTCAGATGCCCAGGCACTCAGACACTCCACAGCCATGATGTGAATGGACAAACTACTTGGCATTGGTCCATAGGGTGCTGAGTGTTGTTTGTTTAGTTTATGTATTTGGTACAGGGTTTTACTGTGCAGCTCAGACACGTAGTGATCCTGCTGTTTTCAGGATCTGTCCTAGCACTGGGATTACAGGTGTGCACCATTATTTCCAGTCTTGGTTGCTGGCTCAGCTTACCTGGGGGTAGGGGCCAATGTGGCATGTGATGCCTGGGATCAAACCCCCGTCCCTGCACCTACCTAAGCAGGCACTTAGTCCACTGAGCTATCTTGCTGGTCCTTAGGGTGCTGGCTTTTACTGGCCTGCAGAATGCAAGAATTGTGAGTCAAGAAGGTTTCTGCCCAGATTGCAGCAGAAGGCCTGGGAGCCCAGACATTGCCCCTGAGAATGCAGTATTGAAACTGTTAAGAGTGAAGCCGAGAGTGCATGGAGACCCCAGGAAATTGGGAAAGCCAAACACATGGAATATCTGAAGAAAGCTACAAGGAGTGGGCAAGACCAGTCCAAGAGAGAAGCCATGTGAGCTGCAACTGCTGGCAGTGTTGTAGGGACAGGACTGCCCAAGCCCTTTGGAGTGTGCAAGTCATTGCTGCAGCATGCCCTGGGCTTGCTCTCCTGGACTTTGGTCTTGCATTGGTCCTCCTGGCTCCTGTCCCCCTATTTCTCCCTTTTGGCATGAGTGTGTTTAGCCCATGTTGATGTATGTCAGCAGTGTTTAACTTTCTTTGGTTTTTTACAGGGACTCATGATTGAGTTTGCTTTGAATTTCAGAGGAAATTTGGGGCTTGGATTTTTCAGCAGTGCTAGAATTGCTAGGACTTTGATAATGAACGATACTCAATTTGTGCAAAGATATGAGTATGTGTCTCTTGGGGCCCAGGGCAGAATGTTAGGGCTCATACCTAGCTGCCTCCCTAAAGCCACATGGGAGCAGAGGCAGGACCTTTGGGAATTGATTGGATTATGGGGCATTGTAGCTAATTTGCTATTGGTTGGAAGAGACAGGTTTCTGCACCTGCCCTAGAAAGTTCTGTCGCCCTTCCAGCTCCTCCCTTGATGCTGTTTCCCATCTGCCCTCTATGAGCTGCTTGCTTCTGTCATGCTGCCCTGCCCTAGAGCCAGCCCACTGTGGACCAAACATGAGGCAAAAATAACCCTCAGTCTGGGAAGATAGCTGAGAGGCCTAAGTGCCTGCCTGGCAAGCGCAAGGACCTAAGCACAATCCCTGGTACCACATGCTGTGCCAGCCACCAAAACCAGGTGTGGCGGCACATGCCTCTAACCCCAGCATTGGGGAGGCTGAGACAGGAGGATCACTGCAAGTCTGAACTACATAGCAAGACCCTGTACCAAAGAAATAAAAGATTAAAAAAAAAAACCAAAAACTGAATTTCAAATAAATGATAAAAAAATTTTTTTTTTTAAAAAACCCTCTGCTTTCTTAATTGTGGGCATTGGGTATTTTGTCCCAGCAATGAAAAGTGACTGAGACACTTGAGAATATAAGCCATTCGGAAGAAAAAACACCATGTCCTAGGAAGAGAGTGATCCTAAACCTGTTTTTAAATAGAGAAACGTGAGCCTCCATTGTTCAGAACTGCTGTGAGCTCTTTCTTGCAAATGATATCAGGTCCAGGTTCACAGCAAAATAGCTGAGCTGCTGTTAGGTGGCCTCAGTGGGTGGTTTCCACTGCTCAACCACAATGTGGCCATAAATGCCAGTGAGTCCACATAAATGAAAACCACCAGAGCCCAGAAAACAAATGTCTCAGGCTTCGAGTATGGCAGGAGACAACCACTTGCCCTGGCTTCCACTGCACCTCTGCATACAGAACCTGAGCTCAGAGCTGTTTGTGTTCTACCAGTTATTCGGGTATAGGTGCCTTTTGTTTTATTATCATTTGGAAGATGACTTGAAAAGCAGCAAGAGAGATGAACATAGACAGTGCATGTAGCAGAATGAGCTATGCTTTGGGGAGCTGTTGGTGGCAGAGCTCTGGGGCTCCAGTACCCACAGATACTATTCAGGCTCCATTCATGTGCTGCTGTGTCATGGCCTGAGGTTTGGATGAACCAGAGATTTCTCTGCCATAGCAAGGAGGTGACAGATCTGAAGCTTATTGAAGTTTCCTACTTGATCACCAACAGGTCTATGACATTGCATTTAGCCGGGCTGGAGGCGGCAGAGACATGTTTGCCTCTGTGGGCGCCGATGGCTCCGTCCGAATGTTTGATCTCCGCCACCTGGAGCACAGCACCATCATCTATGAGGACCCGCAGCACCACCCCCTGCTTCGCCTCTGCTGGAACAAACAGGACCCTAACTATCTGGCCACCATGGCCATGGATGGCATGGAGGTGAGCCCCCAAGCAGACTGGCAGGACCCTGTTGCCGGACAGAGCTTTGCGCAGTGTGTCTGGAAGACTGGTTCAGGGCTGTTGGCTGGGTTGCTCCCAGGGAATTTGGAAGTATCTAGAGACAGTTTTGGTTATGACAGCCTGGGAGGAGGTGGGTAGTGTTCCAGGCATCTAATGGGTAGAGACCAGAGGCACTGTGAAGCATCTTGCAGTGCACAAGCTGTCTGCCACGGAGCACTGTGCAGGACATCAGCAGTGCTCAGAGCGGGAAAGCCAGGTCTGCAGCAAGGACTGAGGGCTGAAAACCTCTGAGCCATGATAAGTAGTACTTAAGGAATAACCTAAATAATTTGTGTATATGGGCTGGGTGAAAAAACAAATTGGTTCCCCCTCCCATGTTCTGGACAGTCATCCAGCTTCAGCAGGTACATGTAGAGAAAGCAGCTTTCTCCAGGATGCTGCTCAGAAAGAGTGAACTCTAGGTGAAAGGGGGTGTGGGCATTGACCAAGGCTGGTGAGACTTGCACTGCAGACTTCGTGCACCCCCACTTTGGCTTTGATTGGGTCTCGTTTTGTCTTGCTGTGATGCAGAATTCTTGTTGCAAGCAACTGCTGGACTCAGTGATTATCCAAACTCATGTCACCTGCTTCTGCTTCCCCTTTCCCTATTAGTCTAAAGGCCATGTCGGGCTGGCCTGATAGCTCTGCAGACTAACACGCCTACTTAGACAGAGTACAGTGTCTGGGGTTTGATCCCCTGGGCGAGCTGAGATGGCAACTGAGACTGGTATGGTGGACCACACCTGTAATCTGAGTACTTGGAAGGCTGAAAACAGGAAAATCACTACGAGTCGAGTCTACGTAGTGAGCCCCTGTAGACCCTGTCCTAAATACAGAAAATTAAACAAATGCCATATTGTTTGAGACAGGGACTATGCCTTTCTTACTGTTTTCATATTCTTCAGTCCTGAGGAAACCCTGCCTAATATTATTTAAACTCACAAGTGAAAAAGTTATGTCAGAGGAAAATATTTGCATATTGTTTTCTTCGCTTGGTCAGACCTGCAGTTCTGAGACCTTGTACTGTATTTCTGTAGGTGGTGATTCTGGACGTCCGAGTTCCCTGCACACCTGTCGCCAGGTTAAATAACCACCGAGCTTGTGTCAATGGCATTGCTTGGGCCCCACATTCCTCCTGCCACATCTGTACTGCAGGTAACAGTGGTGGGGCACGGGGTAGTGAGGAACCTGCACTTTGGCACCTTAGGAATGCAGTCCTTACTGTTTTGAGATTTACAAGAAGAGCCTCCTACACTGAAGTGGCAGCAGTTTCCATTTCCAGGTGATCTGTACCCTCACTTGGCAGAGCGTCTCCCACATATACTAACTGGACAGCAAGTATCAGGTGTGAGCCTCGAGCTGTCCTGCAAATCTAGGTTCATACAGGGAACTTAGATCCAGGAGGAGGTGCCCTCTTGAATATAACAGAAGCTGTGTAGGAATGCCAAGGTTGATGTCTCCC
>PVKA01045731.1:0-15364 GCA_004027165.1 Ctenomys sociabilis | reverse complement strand
TCCAGAGATACTCCCCAAGTTTCTACCCAGTTGGCGGGCGCTCCACCATCTTTGCTCCATCCACCTATCCCTGCCATAATCTTTCCAAATCTGGTCCCTAGTAGAAGAGAGGCGCCTTTGGACCTGGAGAGGAGAGCGCAGGGATTGGAACAACGCCAAACACAGCTCTGAAAATCCCTAATAATAGCTAAGGTGCATGGTGCATGCCGCATAGCTAACCTTGACGCAGGTTCTGCTTACTAGAGGGCTATACAGAAAGCAGCACTGCACCAAGTCTGCCATTTTCAGGGATACAATGATACTTTCTACTTTTTTCTGTAAAATAATGGTCCAGTTGGAAACCTTTCAGAAGTGTTGGCTACCACCTACCCTCCCAAACTTCACCCAGCAACACAGTGCAGGGAAAGTGAAACCTCAATTCAGGTTAAGGGGAAAACCTGCCTTAGAGGGTAGACTAGATTGTATCAGTTTTTGGCAGGGCAAGGAGTAGCTTGTGTTTTGTTTCAGATGAGATGTGTGTAATTTACCCCCAGGTACCAAAATAACCCATTTTACCATAAAGAAGTAGAACTAAGGGCCTGGGAGATGGCTCAGTAGAATAAGCACTTCCCTGGCAAGTGCAGGGGCCTGAGTTCAATCCCCAGAAGGAAAGTAGAACCACAGCCCTTATCCTCCAGCTTTAAACTAGAATTAAGTTTCCGTAAGGCGGTTTTGTTTACTGTATGATTCTATCTCTCTCAAGGTCGGAATGCCAGTTTTTCAAGTTCCCCAGCACCTAGCAAAGCATTGACAGGGAGTTTGGGGGAAGGAAAAGGAGATTTGGTTGGTGCTTGTCCTGTGACAGAACAGGAGAGTGCTCTCCTGGGTTATCTCACTTTAGCTTGTCATCCCTGACACCCAGGTCCTCTGTTTCTCATTCTGACAATGGAGGACACTGAGGTTCAAGTAGTTAGTGACGAGCCCAGGGTGCAGTACAAAGCAGGGCTTCCCCTCCAGGTGCCCGTGTTTAACCAACCTTGGGCTCTTCCTATAACTCCACAGTGCAGTGCAATGCACCCCAAATTTTCCTTTCCATAGAAAGACTCATGTCCTTTTTCCCAAACATTAAAAAGAAAAGACAAGGAAGATGGAAGATCTGCTGTGAAGTCTGCTGGAATGTCTGGAAGCCACTGACAGAGCAGGAAGAACAAGGGTCCATCCCTGCCTCTTGGGACTAACCTACATTTACTGATTGGCAACAGACAGAGACAAGCCCCAGAGTGCACGCAGCTGAAAAGTCTGGGCGGGTTCTGGAAGGCTGTGACCTGCTCCAGGCTAGGGAGGGCTCCATCTTCTTTCACAGGCTACCTGGAGAGTTCTCCCTCCATTTATCAGCTGCTGTCACTTGGGACCAGCCCCTCCTTGTCCTACCCGAGCCTGACCCAGCCGGAAAGCACGTCCAACACGAATTCCTCCAGCCTTGCATGTCTTGGGGATGTGAGTGCGTTTGAAGAATTCCCTCCTTGACAAGCATTAGTCAAGTGGAGTGGGTGGAAAGGGCATTTGCCTGTGATCCAGGGCGGGAAGGGAAGGGAGACCCTCCTCCCTCACCACATTGGCAAGCAGTTCCTGGAGCCATCCATGTGGGTGGCAATGAGTCTAGACAAGCCAGAGGGTTTCTTGCTGGACAGGAATGCCCATGGGCCACACCTTCTGCAGCCCTTGGAGCACCTCATCGTGTCTGGACCCGTGAGAGGGGTGGCAGTGCCAGAAAGTGGGTTCTCCTGTGTCTGGCTCCAACAACCGGTTATTGTGTTGATTCTATTTGTGTTCCCCAGGTTCTGTTTGACTTGGCAGCAGGGAGGGAGAGGGCAGCAGGTTCACTCCAGTTTGTGCTGGGTGGCTCCTGCAGCCACACCCAGGCAATGAGGCAGGCACTCGAGCTTGTACCGGGGATGCCTTTCCCTGGGGCCCTCAGCGCGCAGAGGTGAGTGTGGGAGGTACAGTATTTCCTTTTTGCTGGGCCAGCTGGGTGTGGCTGGCATTTCACCTATTCCTGGATCACCAACGTCAGTCACCCAAGTTTGGGTCAAAGGCAGTCTTACCAGCTTTCCCTCCCCCTTGGGTCAGGAGCAGGAACTAGTAATCAAGTTTGTTGTGGGTTGGACCATCCTGACTATACTCCCGCGGGTTACAGAAAGCCTTGGTGTACCATTTGTGCTATACTGGGGAGCTGAAATATGGATTTGGCAACAGCATGCACACAGTAGAGGTTTTGTTTGTTAGCTTTTGTTTCTGAGATCAGATCCAGGCCAGCTTTGAATTTGTGTATTCTTTGTATTCCAGCTGGCCTCAAACTTGTGATCCCTTTGCTTCAGCTTCCCAAGTAGTGAAATTGCAGGAATGTACCTCATACCCAGATGGGGATTCTTTTTTCTTTAAGACAGGGTCTCATTATGTACAGGCTGGCCTTGAACTCAAGGTGATCATCTTGCCTTAGCCTCCCAAGTGCTTGGATTACAGGCATGCTCCACCATGCCTGGTAGGGCAGGGATTCTTTTTATTCAAGGTGGTAGCATTTGAAGAAAACAGAGTTCACTCTAGAGCCCAGGCCTTTACCAGGTGGTCACTGTCACTCCTGGAAAGCCACTCTGCACTGAGTTGGCTGCTGTGCAGGAAGCACACAGGAGCCCAGTGCCCAGTGCCCACCTGTGGTCACTACCATCACCTCCAAGACCCCCAGAGCAGCTTGGGATTGCATCTCCCTGCTAGATACGAGTCACCCTTGGGGAGATGGTTCAGTATAATAAGCGCTTGCCTAGCAAGCCCAAGAGCCTGAGTTCAATCCCTGGTCTCCCCCTCCCCCAAAAAAGGAGTCATTCTTGCCATGAACTCTGAGGGCGCATGTTCTTGAATACAAGGATCTTCAGATGGGCACTAGCTTCCTCTTCATCCAGGCCACAGACAAGAGCAAGACCAATACTCCGCCATCTAGGTCTGTCATGGGTAAGCGTTCTCCCTGGCAAGTGACTGCATGCCCCCTGGAGCTCCTTCCCACGCTGGGAAGGCAGAGCTGGGTGGGGTGCGGGGTGTAACCAAGCGTGTTGAGCTGGCACAGCCACAGACAGCCCTTCCCCGAAGAAAGTGGCACAGACCTAGCCAATGGGTGATGAAACTATTTCCTTTCCAAGAGAGCCTGGCAAGGGCCATGAGCTTGTTCGGGAGGAAGCCACACCCTACACCGATGTAAGAAGATGCTTTGTGGAGCTTGAGACAGAAGAATACCTTCTTAACAGTTGACAAGGGCTGGTGATTACCCATGCCCTCATTGAGCTCTTCTGTGCTTTGCTGATTTAACTCTTCAAACACCTTGTGAGGTAGGCCACATCACACTCTCCTTTTTTTTGTCTTTTTGAGACAGGGTCTCACTATGCAGTTCAGGCTGACCTTAAGCTCACTTTGTAGCTCAGGCTGGTCTCGAACTCACAACAATCCTCCTGCCTCAGCCTCCCAAGTGCTGGGATTACAGCATGCGCCACCACGCCCAGCAAAGTGCATAGTGGGGAAATGTAAGCACAGAGAAATTAACGTCATCACGTCAGCACCAGCAAGACTGGGGCTTACACCTGGTGGCTTCCCAGGCTCTGCTCCACTATCCAAACAAGGTGCAGGCCTTTCCCTCCTGCATCAAAGAGGGCATGAGACAGGCGAAGATCCTTGGCACAGCTCCAGAGGGGACCATGGGTCCTTAAGACCCTGAGCCAGTGTCATCTAGCAGCACTGCTATGCTCAGCCCACAGGCTAACCAGGCCCACAAGACAAGTCACAGACTGAAAGGGAACCCCAAAACAAAAGCATGGAGGTAGACAGTAGGCTGACAACTCTGTCTTACCTCTGAGGATCTGTCTGACTAAGTCCTTGTGCCTCTGGCTTGGGCTCCATCCCTTGCCTGGCAGGAGATCAGGCTTGGCCAAAGCTCCCTTCATGTCCAGTCTCCTCACTGGTCCTCTGCTTCCCCTAGCGAGATCTTCATAGCATGGGGGTGCTTAGAAATAGTCCCCCAGCTAGGTTCCCTGGGTTCAGCTCTTAGCTCTGCCCCACTCATGAACTATTGAATTTCCAGATTATTCAATCTTTTTGTGCCTAGCTGCCTTATCTATAAATCAGTAATAACAACAGTACTTCCTTAATAGTGTTCTTAGGTGAACAACGTGATAATGTGTGTGGCAAACACTCATTTAGGAGGCAGTTTATTTTATCTTTGCCTCATTCTTTTAGCTGCAATGGAGATAAATTTGTTGACCACTGACCATAAACTGTAATGGTTCAAACCCTTCTTGCCCTCCTATTGTCAGTTTAGGGTTAGTCCTTTCCAGACAGAGCCAGGAATAAGCTCTCTTAGAATAAAGTAGCAGTCTCATCAGCTGAGCTGAGGGAAGAGAGCCCAGGTGGTCCACAGATGCAACTCCAGCATTCTAGGAGGCTGAAGCAGAAGTACTGCAAGTTCGAGCCCAGCTTGGACAATTTATTAATCTAGTGAGGCTCTTCTCAGAATTTAAAAAAAAAAAAAAAAAAGGAGGGGAAGGGAATTGAAGATGTGAAGTCTGGAGTTTGATCTCCAGTACAGAAAGAAAAAAAATTAGCTGATAGATCTTTGGGACATTCCTCAAAGCCAATTTTCTTGCTAATCTTAAATGGGTCAACTCCAGAAAGCTATTAATTTGTAACAGCTGCTGAGAAGTCCTGTCAGTGCCTCCATATAGATCCTCTCCCATGGGCACAGAGGTTAAGTTGAAAGTCATGAAACTTAAAATAATCATTGGGCAACACTGTGGCAGAGCATTACAAAGGACAAAGTAAACAACCTTTAAAAAGCCCAGCTCCCCCCTGGGCTGGACCTCCTGGAGAGCTCACCTCCTTTTCTTAGATTGTCCTCTCAGAGTGAGTACAACCCATGTCTTAATAGCTGTCACCCCTCTTCAGTTTCTAACGTAAGAGGCATACAAGCCCACGTGCCTCCTAAATATAAGCTGCTGATGATAGGGCCCGGGATAGAAAGTGAGCCGCTTGATGAGCGAGTTGCACCTCAAAGGAGGGGCAAGGTGAAGAGTGCCTTATCGCAAATCTGAACAAAGAAGTCTATTTCCTGTGAAGTCTGATGAGAAAAAGAAAAAAAAAAAAAAAATGTGGTTTGATTCCATCACACAAGTAACTTTCAGTGAGTCCTGTCCCACTGCAGAGCTTTGAAAACCTGAGCGTCACATTTGTGGTTTAGTTATGTTACCTAATCTGGGGCCAATACTCTCTGCTTTTAGTTCATGGCTGTAGAATTTCCAGTCCTCCTTCAGCCTCTTACGTTATGGTTTCAGCCTGGCCACACATCTCTCTCCACTATTCAGCTGGAACAACTACCTGCCTTCGCAGGTGGCGCAGGGCCACAGAGGTGGAAGGGTGCTGAGCCTGGCTTTCACCCTGGACTGTGTGGCTGCTGAGATTGTTCACGCACCACCTCAGGCTGTGTTGCTATATTTGTTCCATGTTCTTCTGTGCTTTGATCTACACCATAATTTGTCCCTCTTCTCCCGCACTCCTCTCTGGGATTTCATCTCTGCTCCACTGTCTCCATAGATCTTCCACTTCTGTTCTAACGTCCCGACAGTTCCAGCTTAGAGTAGGATTCTGTCCCCTCATGCTGTAGATTGAACCGAACCCAAGGCCTCTGACGATCTAACCAAGCACTCTACCACTAAACCACATCCCACAGACCCTCTGGAGCTTTTGTCTGGAACATTTACCTTGGCCCTTCATTAAGCATCATTTTGAACTATTATCCAAATTTTTTTTGCATGACCTGTGTGTGTGTCCCAACTAAATCACAAGCCCTCGGGCATCAAGGCCAGCTCCTCATTGCTCTTTGTATCACTGCCAACACAACAGTTCAGCTTAGAACTGTGCGTACAGTAGGTGCTCTGTCAGTCTGAACAAATGAAGGAAACTAAGAAACCCAAGATAAATATTCCAAATGTGACCTCCTCATTGAGGTCATTATCAGCAAGTGAGATTCATTTTGAGCTCAGTTGCCTTTAGCTCTGAATCCTTTTAGTTGTTCCTCACCCAATGAAGAAATGGCCAGTAACTATTCAGTGAAAGAAGGAATGACTCTCCAGCACTCAGGAGCTTGAGGCAGGAAGATCACTGTGAGTTCAAGGCCAGGCTGGGCTACAAAGTGAGCTCAAGGCCAGTTTAAACTACATAGTGAAACCCTGTCTCAAAAAGACAAAAATAACCAAAAAAAGAAAAAGAATGAATCGCCAGCTCCATCCCTTGAACAAGATATCTTAGGGCCTCCAAATCTCAGTTGCCTGTTGGTAGAATGATGATAATTCTTAGAGTTCATGCTACAGTTAAAGACATGGGAGCCACCTCTCATGGTCCCTGGCATGGGGTAGTTACCACAGTTATCATCCCCATTATTCTATTCTAAGAATAGAATAATGAATTCTTACAACTCAAAAACAGAGGACACGGACACTAGTGCCCTGCATTGAGAGTGGGAAATCACTGTGTGAGATGATCAAAACAGTGGCCCCCTGTCATTGGCACAGTGCTATTTGGGCTGTGTTTTGTTTTTGCTATGGCCAAGTGGGAAGCCCCGTGGTGTCCTCCCATGGAACTCAAGGCACAGTTGCTATGGGGGCCCACTTTTCCTTTCTTTATTAAGAAAAGGAAACAGGAAATAAAATGTAAAACCCTCCAACCGTTAGAAGAGTCACACCAAAGTTGTGACTTTAACCACACCTCCTCCAGGAAGTGAAACTCTGGTTCTCACGGTGATGTTCCCTCACCTTCCATGGCCCACGCGGTGTTTTTCAGATTTGAGTTAGATAGCATAGATAAAAGGACTGAGCCCTGGGCAGTGGGAGCAAGGGGCACTTGTCATTCGGGTGTAGTTTAGCAAAGAAAGTTTAATGTGCAAATGGAGAGGGGATTTTAATTTGTTCTGTGTCACTATGGCTCTGTCAGATGTCCCCAATGGGCAACAAGTATGATCCAGGCAGGCAGAGTCTGACCTCTTGATTGTTTTGGCCTACAATGTTTATTTTAAAATTCACCAACGTTTATTTTATTTTATCTTATTAATTTTAAACTTGTATCTACTTATGCATTTATTGTGAGGCAGGGTCTCACTATTTATTTTAGGCTGGGCTTGAAGCCACTATGAAACCAGACCTGGAACTCACAGCAATCCTCCTGCTTCAGCCTTCTGAGTACTGGAATTAGAGGTACGCACCACTATGGGCAGGCAAATTTGCCAACAGTTATTTATTTATTTACTTGCTAACTTTGTTTTTCTTTCCTTCTTTTTGTTTTTGCTTTTTTGAGACAAGGTCTCACTTTATAGCTCAGGCTAGCCTGAAACTTGCAAGGATCTTCCTGTTTTAGCTTCCCAAGTGCTAGGATTACAGGCATATGTCACATGCAGCTGGCACTCCCAAGGAGACAAGATAGGCTCCTGACACCTCATGTCTGGGCTTCTATATATTCCAGCTCTTCCTTTGACCTCCTTTTTTCATTGAAGTTTTATTACTGGTCATAAATGTAACATTTACCTCTTTCAAATAAAAGCATAAAATATTTGCTTTGCCTAAACTGCATGTGTAAGACAAAAAATTAACACCTCAAGTGGGACCCTCAACACACAGGCTGGAAACAGCCACACTGACCTCTCCTGCGAACATGGTCTCCTCGCTCCAGGTCATGCAGCCTGGCTGCCCTAGCCGCACATTGGCTCAGTCCTCCCTAGCTGAAGCGTGAAGAACGTTTCATTTCTTTGTTCCATCCAGGACAGTTCTGAATGTGAGGCATATGTACAAGAAGATATTGCACCAGCAAAACAATCAAGGACTACCCTCACCTTGCCTCCAAGCCTGCTGCCATGTCCCTTAGTCGCTGCTTTGGATTCTTGTTTTGCGGCCTAGCACTCAACTAGCTCTGAACTTTCCTGCATCCCCTATGTGAACTCAGCACTTCCCTAGGAAACAGTAGGAAGTGGGAGCAAGCAGGAAGAGTACACTTTGGATTTACTTTTATTTTATTTTATTTTTGTAGCGTGGGCATCACACCCAGAGCCTTGCACACTCTAGGCCAGTACTCTACCACTGACCCACACTGCCAGCCCCGAATGGTGCACTTTTTATGAATCTCCCACATTTCAAGGGGCCTCCAGAGGGCCAAAGGAAGTGGCTAGTTTGTTTTTTAGTGTTTCTTTTCTCTTTTTGTTTCTTTAACTATTGAAAGTTATACATATTTTTAAAATTCTAATGACCAATAAATAAATGATGCCAGTAAAAAGGTAAAATCCTTCTCTGCAAACTATTTTCCAAAGGTAACCAGCAACTATAGTTACTAATAGTATTGTTTAAAAAAAATCACCTGTGTTTATAAGAAGGCTTATTGTATGCCAGACACTGTTCTCATTGTGTGTATTTTTTCATTTACCCTCCTCTATGGTGATTGTCGCGTTCTATAGGGAAAGAATAAATGGCATAAAAAGCAAACAAACAAACAAATGAATCACTTAAATTTGCCAGGCATAGTGGTGAGAATTTGTAATACCAGCACTGGAGAGGCTGAGGCAGGAAGATCATGAGAGTTCAAGGCCATATTAGGCTACCGAATGAGTTCACGGCCAGCCTGAACTACATAGTGAGACCCTGTCTCAAAAATAAGGTTAAAGGCTGAGGCAGGAGGATTGTTGTGAGTTCGAGACCAGCCTGAGCTACCAAGTGAGCTTAAGGCCAGCCTGAACTGCATAGTGAGACCCTGTCTCAAAAAGACAAAAAAAAATAAAAAAATAAGGTTAAATTTGCAAAACTAATCTAATTCAAATCATCCAGCTCCAGATCCCAGACTCTTAGCCACTGGGTTATGCTGCCAGTGGTTAGATATTTAGCTGTAAGTGTGCATATATGTTCATGTTTAAGCCACAGGGGGTTTGTGTCACATTCTCTCCACAGGAGCTCACTATGTGGTGCTGGTGGGCCTCGAACTCACTCTGTACCTCAGCCTGGCCTCTGCACCCTCCCCATGCAGGGATTACAGACCTTCGCCACCACACCCATTTCCCACAATTGTCTGTTTCAACTGAACGTTATCTTTGACAACACTCCGCATAGTGACGTGGACAGTGATCCACACAGGAACTTCAAGCTCTTGTCTGGGAAAATCTTCCTGAACACAGTGACTGTTAGGGATAGAGGCACATTCAGTCAGTAGTTGAGCTGCCCCTTGTATCCTCAGCAGTGGCAATAATCCTCACAGAGGGTTACTGGTTACAGAGGACAAAGGGACATGGGCTGGCCATCTACCTTAGAGTATTGTTGAGCTTTCATTGATTCAGAAATGTCCATGTATAGTATTACCTGCTCCTTAAGAATGGAGACTATGGGTCACTGCAGTTGATTCCAGATCCTCCTACAGTGTTCCTGGCATGCCCAGCACAGAGTATGTACTCAAGGAGCCTTTACTGAATAAATGCACAAAGGGATCACTTGTTGAATACTTCAGGACAGGGCATGCAGAAGTGAGACTCACCCTGAGTGTGGAGATGTTGCTAAGCACTAAAGATGACATGGCTGACCTGATTCGTAAGCATTTATTAATAATGACATCATGCTGATATCCATAGATACGTCCACATAGCTTCTCTCAGTCTCTTACCTTGAGGTAGAGCCCACACCTTGTATGCCACCAACAGCCCGTTTTCAGAAGTGTTATCAGGTCACACATGATGGTGCAGATCCGCAACCACAGCTAGTTGGGAGGCTGGGAAAGAGGATCAAAAGTTCAAGCCCCTCCTGGGCACATAGCCACACCCTATCTCCAAATTTTAAATGACCTTTAAGGGTTACGGTTGTATCTTCATGGAGAAGAATGTTTTTATGTAGCACACATGAGGCCTTGGGTTCAATCTCCACTATCACAGATTCATAAAATAAAGTATAATATAATGACACACCACAGGTGAGAGACATAGCTCACTGTTACAGCACTGTCCAGCACCACAGAAAGAAAAAGAAAGGCATACCAACTATCACAGAGATGGTATAGAGTGGCAGGCCCAAGTCTGGAGTCCAGAGCCTTGCTACCTAAGTTGCATCCTAACTCAAACATTCATTGGCTGAGTGGCTTCAGACATTTTAGTCTGTCTGAGCACTTACCTGCTGACGTGTGAGTCACCTGAGCTGGGGATGCTGTCATGAGCATTCCATAATATGAGTGTAGTTAGTATGACTTTTAAAAAGTGGTCCAGAGCTGAGGGATAGCTCAGTAGAATGCACAAGGGCCTGAGTTTGATCCCAAGTTCAGGAAAATGAAGAAAGAAAGAAATAGAGGTCCTAGTAGATGACAATATTCAATCCTGTACTGTTTCTTTCTTACCAGTTCCTATAAAGCCCAGTGTGCTACTGGCTTTCAAATATCATACATGTTGAGCACAGAATATATTGTTTTAACTTGTTCTTATCCTTGGATGATACTGCAATTCATTTTTAGGGTTTCTTCTTCTTTTTTTTTTTTTTTTTTTTGGCAGTTATAGTGCAAGCCTTTCTGGGTGATGGAACACAACACACATGATCTCTTAATATCCACACACTGTGTGCATCCCAGATCCCTCTCCTCCTCGTCACCATCACCAGGGAAGATGTCTTCTTTCCTTTCCCCTAAGTGACCTGGCACCCTCTCCTTCGGGGAGCACTGGGGCCACTGTAGCATCCTGAAAGCCATGAGCCATCTTCCCTTCCATCCAGGGTTCGACTCCCATGGGCCTCTGCAGCTGCCTCTCTGTCACAGCAGACTGTGTGTCTGTCAGGATCTATGAGCCCAAAAATGAGCTGCTTAAAATTCTGAAAGTTTCCCAGGAAACACTAGCTGTGTTCCCACCTCTCCACTCATCAGACTACTCCTAGGTAAATATTACTGTTCTTCCATTTGCATAGAAACAGCTCTGACAAGAAGAGACAAGATTTAGGAAAATACGTGCATGCGTACTATGTGTACACTTGGTCTTTGGAAGAACAGTATTTAGTTTCCAACAGAGTTAAATGAGAATATTTGGAGAAATGATATGAAAGCACAGAAAAATTGGTCCTACTTCAATAAAACCCAAAAAATGAAAATGCAAAGGTCTGAGCCAGGTGTGGTGGCACAGGGATCCAACACTTGAGTGGAGGATCACTGTGAAGCAGGGGATCACTGTGAAGCAGGGGATCACTGTGAGTTCAAGACCAAGCCTGGTCTGCAAAGTGAGCTTGAGACCAGCCTGAACTGCACATTGAGACTCTGCCTCAAAAAGACAAGAGCAGAAAGTGCAAATATTAAAACAGATGAACTAAGGATTATTAGCCATCTTATTAAAATTTTTTCCCAGTGCTCACTTCGGCAGCACATATACTAAATTTTTTTCTATACAAAGGGTGTACCAGAGGTGGTTGTAGGCCTAATACTTTTATTTATAGTCAGATTTCCCTGGGCCTTGTCTTTACTCTTTAGCTTCACTGACATTTCCCACAAACCCTCTCTTGTAACACTGGAGGAAGCTTTAGTTCTGAAATGTGGCTTCTGTCCAAATTCAGTCTTCAGCCTGAGCAGTGGGCTCACTGAGAAATCACATAGCCCATGTCCTCTAGAACCCCACATTCTAGGAAGGACAGACACCAGGCCTTTCTTCTTCCCACAGAGGCACACAGGAGGCCAGGGGAGGCACATGATCCTGGCCCAGTGCTTGAGCTGAGCCTTGATGAAGCTGGGCATGGGCGTGGTAGGAAAGGCATTCTGGCCAGACAGACAATCCATGTAAACACACGCAAAACAAGGACTTTGGCGCATGATGCCATGCAGTGCTGGAGAGGGGATGCCCAGAGGGGGCCAAGCCAGAGAGATGAGCAGACCCCACATCTCAGGGCTGTGTCTACCTGCCAGAGGCTCGAGCCACGGAGGAGGGCTCTCCCGGGTGAGGAGCACGCTTGGGTTTGTGGTGGGGCGCTGAGAGTAGGGTAGCAGGATTAGGAGGCAGCAAGCAGGCCACAAGGAGCACAGTGAGCATCAGCCTCAGCCAGGCAAGGGCCCGGAGAGTGGGCCACAGTCGGTTGGTTACTAATAAGTGCACCCAGTGGCTCATGTGTGCCTTCCCCTTGGTTCTGTTCCCCCTCCGGCCCCTGGAAGCCTTGTCTTTCACTTGGGTTCGCTTCCCCTTTCCTTCTTCCCTTCACAACTCCCTTTTGTAGACCCTGTGGCACCCTCCCCCTCAGTCCCTTCTGGGTCATCTTCACACAAAGCTCCCCAGTTCTTCTCCTTCAGATTCCTTAGTGTTTTGGCCCATGGGAGGAAAGATCATCAGTGGCCTGCAGAGAGCAGCCCAGAACTAGCACCTTGGGCATGTTTCCAGTTACAGGAAACCCACTACTGGGATGCCAAACAAATCAGCAGCATGAGCAGCCTCAGGCCTCACAGTTCCACAGCTCTGCAAGCCAAGGTGAGCCCTGCCAGCCGTCATTCCTCGGGGCAAATCCTTCTGGCTCTGTCACATCGTCAGCCAGCGTGTACCCTGGACAGTATCTACGGGAAACACATAGCTCACAGAGGATAGGCCCTGTCCCTTCTGCTGCCAGTAATGGGGAGGACACATATCTGTGTGATAAGCTCAGTGCGCGGCTACACTCACTCTGCAGGAATGAAATATATTTTGAGAAACCTACTACTTTCAAATTCATAGAATGAACTATGTTATATTTGGATTCTTATGTGTTCATCTATCAAAATTTATATAGCTAAAAATATTAAGATTCAATGCTGGGAGGCACAAAAATAAATTAGATGCTATAGATGATTAAATCAAGTAAGCACATGTCTTTAATTGAAATATCAGCAACATGAGATGTTTTGCCAGGTGTAATGGTGCATGCCTATAGCCCCAGCACTAGGGAGGCTGGGGTAAGAGGATTGACACAAGTGCAAGACCAGCCTTGCATACATAGTGAGTTCAAGGCCAGCCTGAACTAAACAGTGAAATTCTGTCGTTTTGGTTTTTGTTTTTTGTGGTTTTTTTTTTTTTTTTTTTTGCGACAACCATCCTCCTGCTTTAGCCTCCAGAGTGCTAGGACGACAGGGATGCCCTACCACACCCTGCCATAGTAAGATTCTATCCACTCCCCGCAAAAAACCGTGAGGGTGTTTTGATCCATATGGAAAAATTTCCCGGTGAGATTTGTCCCTCATAATGTAGGAGACGCCACCTTCTGTTGTCCAGCCACCCGCACATTCAGACCATCACGTTTGCTTCTATAGCCCTCTAAGTAAGTTCATATGAAAACTTCCCGCCGCTCAAAGGCAGAGCCATTTGTGTATAATTCATGAAGCCCTTGGGCTCCTTTAAAATGAAAAGTTGCTAAAATAGAAGTTGCTCTTATCGCCGTCCTGACGGCAGACCCACAACAGCGGCTCCAAAACTGTCAGTGTCCTAAAGCTCAGAGCACAAACCCTCGCGTTCCTCCCCATCGGAAGGCACTTTCCATTTCCTTTCGGAATAAACCTCCTTCCCATACAGTGCCCCTCCCAGGAGGCTTGCCCCGAGGTGGTGGGCAGGAACCTGCGCAAGCTCGTCTAGCACACACCTCCCTCCTTGCTTCCCATGGATCGGAGCGTGTGTGTGTGTGTGTGTGTGTGTGTGTGTGTGTGTGTGTGTGTGTGTGTGTGTGACTGCCTCAGCTGATGACATATTGTGACAGAACACGCAAGAGAGTGAGGCACAGCCTCAAAGCAATGCAGGTCACGGCAATAGGCTTTATATAACCCAGAGCCTCAGAGAGACCCAAAATAGCAGCCTCCCTGCTGCCTGGTTAGTCTCCTCCATCAACTGAGGATAAAATTAGAGCAGGGCTGACGCGCACCTGCGTCTGCAGAGGGCTCCAGGGAGACGGCGGGAACAGGCTCCGCTGCCACCAGCCACACAGGCTGCCAGAGTCTGCAGACCCAATCTGTCACCAGACTGCACTCTGTGGGGGGTCTGTGTGTGTTCTCTGGTCCACATGCAGGCCGTGGAGCCCCTGCTCTGAGGAGAATGTGTCAAGGAACTGGCCCAGGAGTTGGCAGAGTGGGAGGGAGTCAGTCCCACACATGGCTACTTCACTCTTCCTTTTCCTTCACACCACTGCTCTCTGGCCCCTTCAGGGTCAAGATTTGTCCCTTTCAGCAGGGCTTGGTGGCTGGGCCTGTAATCCCAGTACTCGGCAGACTGGGGCAGGAAGATTGTCTCCAGTCGAAAGCCAGCTGGGCTACAAAGTGAGTCCAAGACAGCTTGAACTGCTTCAAAAAGACACATACACACACAAAAAGATTGGCCCCTTTCTGAAACACAAACAAAAGCACAATCATACTGTGTCTATTTCAGTCCAACCAAATACAGTCTGGAGCGCAAAGGATGTGCCAAGCCAGGAGGAGAGGCAAGGCTGAGCTGACGTGGCTGTGCAGCTTCGGGCCTCGCCCTTGTCAGAAGCCTGAATTTTGCTCACAGGGATGAGGACCACAGGCACCATGCTGTCCAACTGGGCACGCTTTACCTGTGTGAGAGAAAGCAGGACAAAGGAGTGCCCACCCCCCATAAAAGTGTAGTTAAAAGTTCACCGCTGGGCATGGTGGTGCACACCCGGAATGCCAGCGCTCAGGAGGCTGAGGTAGGAGGATCACCAGGAGTTCAAGGCTACTGTGGGCTACATAGTGAGCTCAAGGCCAGCCTGAGCTACACAGTGAGACCCTGTCTCAAAAAGACCAAAAAAAAAAAAAAAAATTGTTATCGCAATCACCAGGCAATAGATGGTATAAATGTCAAAGGAAGGACCATGGCTGACTCCAGGAACTGGAAACCAGAAAAATGAAGTAGACCAAATGAGATGAGACAGGTTTCTGTTTGTTGTTTTGTACTTTTTAATTTTTATTTTATTTATTTATTTATATATTTATTTATTGGTGGAACTAGGGATCAAACTCAGGCCCTTGCGCTTGCAAGGATTATTTTTCTTTTTTCTTGAGAAAAATTCTCACTATGTAGCCCCAGATGGCCTCTAACTCCCAGCGATTTTCCTCCTCAGCCTCCCTAGTGCTGGGTCTACAGGGGTACACCATGAGCCCAGCCTGCTTTTGTTTTTCTGCTGGAGATTGAACTCATGGTTCCACACTTACTCAGCCCCCACCGTCACATGACCTCTGCAATTCTACTATTCATGTTCATTCAGGAGACCTCTGTTACTGGATTCATTTTCTATCTGTTTCCTTCTCCTCTGTCTCTCTTCCTCCCCCAGTACTGGGAATTGGATGCAAGTGTGTGTGTGTG
>PVKA01045730.1:0-15364 GCA_004027165.1 Ctenomys sociabilis | reverse complement strand
AGGAAGAAGAAGAAGAAAAAGAAGAGAAGGAGGAGGAGGAGGAGAAGAAGAGCTTATTTCACTTTATGAGATCACCATAACCTTGAAAATGAAAGTGGATAATAACAGCGCATACCGAACAAGAACAGACGAGTGTCACTTTTGAGTGTAGACATAAATATGGAAAATTAAGCAATTAAAGAGCATGAAAAATAATCTGGGACAGTTGAGCAAGGTTTATTATAATATTGTAGGGTGGGCGCTGCATTAAGAAATGTATTTTAATCAAGGTTTAGTTTTTTTTTTAACTTATTTTGTGAAAAGCATTAGCTAAAATATTCATGTTCATTTCTGAGTATCTCTTGGTGTAGGCACTTTCAATTTCTAGAGCAAAACACTGAACACATACAACTTAAAGGACAAAAGGGTTAGTTTGTCTTATGGCTTCAGGGGCGTCAGTCCATGGCTGATGGGCTTCAAGGCACAAACATCATGGCAGAAGGGTATGGAGAAGAGAAATTGTCCATATTATGGCAGCCAGGAAGTAATCAGAGGGGCAAAAACTAGCCAAGCATGTACCCTTTGAGGCCATATCCAACCTACCAGACTCCACCCCCAGCAGAGTGTTCAGCTCTGAGCTTATCAGTGGATTAAACCCCTGATGAATCTGATACTTCCAATAATTCTCCACCTTACAAAAGCCACACCAGTAAACCCACAAGCCTTTGGGGGCACATTTTGGTTTTTTTTTGGGGGGGGACTTTTTTTAAGCCAACCAGAACTCTCATTCTTTGAAACTTCCCATCTGAGGGTCAGGACATTGTAGAGCAAATATAAAATGTTTTTGTTATAACAGTTCTGAATTATTGACTTATGTAACCCTTGAGAATATTAAACTGGTCATTCTTTTATACCTTCTGATAGTATCTGGAACAAATCACATACTATAAAGCTTCATTACTCACTTGGTTTGACCACATGAAAGGCTCACTGAAAAATCACTGCACCTGTATTGACAGCACATTTCCACCCAAAATGGGCAGCCTGAGAACGCACACAGATTTAAAAAACCTTGACTCTTGCTGGATACCAAAGGCAGTATCTTTGTCTTATGTAGTACAAGCAGGAGTGCTCTTCAGATGTCTGACTCCTGCAGCAACACTTGGCAAAATGCCTTCAACTGGCACAAGACAAATCAGACCTTCCCAGACTCAGTTCTGATATTCAGCTGAGCTTGCATGCCAGGGACAGACACTTGAATTGGACTAGATGCTCTCAACAGCCTCTTTTAGTCCTTTTTGAAGAAGTCAGTCACAGTGCTCGGCCTGACATGAGCTGCGCATCAGAATAGTTCTGTTTATATGTGTGCATCGGGGTGGAAAATGCTTGAATTACCTTAACATCTGGCACTAGAATTTCTCTATGGGAGGAAATGTCTTTGTTTGGGGAAAAAAAATACTTCGATAAAGAAGTAATAGGAGCACAAGAATGCCCCCTTTCCCTATAGCTCACCGTGGGAGTTCAGAGAAGGAATTTATGTCTCCACTGGAAAGACTGGTGGAGAGGGGAAAAAAAACAGAGGAGAAGGGAAAGGAGCAAAGTAAAAGAAGCAGACTCATAGAGAGTGAGCCCTTCAATGTAAGTACACAGTTATGGCTGGCAGGAATGCCTACCCCTCATACGGGACATTCCACAAGGGCTGAAGGGAACAAGAATATACAGAGGACACGGCTCACATGTAGGTTGGACAAAAAGTTAAATATTACTACTTCCCTTCAAGAAACCTTAAATTTTTTCTTTTCTTTGTTTTCTTTTTCTTACTTTAAAAATTATTCTAACATGAGTATAATAATTAATAATACATTAGAAACAGTGCACATTCTATATCTGTTAATATGAGCAACAGATTTGATGATAAAAATATATACTATAACAACCATTGTTAATCAGCTGTTCTTTCGTTTGTTTTCGTTTTTTGGGGTTTTAGGGTTTTTTTGTATTTTTTAAGAAAGAGTCTACAGGGTGTTCAGGGTCTCACTAGTAGATTGGACTCATAGTGATCTGCCTGTTTATAGCTTCCCAAGAGCTGGGATTACAGGCGCAAGCCAACACAGCCAGTCTCAATTGCTGTCTCAGTGTGCCCCAAGGGCAGGGCCAGCATGGCATGCCCAGGGATCAAACCCTTAACCCCTGTGCCCCTGCACCCCTGCTTACAGACACCTTAATCCACTGAGCTATTTGACCATCCCTGTTTATTCTTGTTTTGAGAATCTGCAACATATGTACTGTTGTATGTTACCCTGCTTCTGTCTTTGTTTCTGTTATTTGTTTTTACTCTTCAAAATAAAGTTAAATTTTAAACAAAGAATATACAGAGGGATTTTTCTAAGCTATTTGTTGTAGTGATCAAGAAACTCTTTTCCTGTGATCCCCTTCTGAAAATTTTCAGCAAAATCTACTAATTTCATATATGGTATGTTACATTTGTATTTCCTTAAGCGGGCTAAAGTTTGTGTTGCTGTAATGCAGAACAAAAACTGTACAAAGGAATCATTATCTCTGAGACACCAGCACACAAGAATGTGGCCTAGGTATTTACAGAAATCTTGAAGGTTTGGATTTCCCATCCCATATTTTCAGCAAGGAGCACTTTGCTTTCGTGACTCAAGGAGGTCTCAGCTGACATTTGGTGTCTTCAAGCACCTAATATACATGAGGTCCAACCTGGTTCCTGTTCCCTATATTTTTCCTAGAATTTCTACCTTCGCTCTCTCCTTAGCCTATAAATGTTGATCCCCCTCCCCATCTGCACCCATGAGTCTAGTCCTGCTCTAGGTCTCTGGAATGTTCTGGAGATAGAAGAAGCACTTAACCAGAGCCAGCCAGTTGATGTAGAGCACCACATAAAATCTATCTTGCTGCTCATATTGTCCTGACTTTACATCCTAGTCTTGAAAAGTCGAATCTATCTTATTCTCAAATCCTAACATCTTCTCTAGTTCCTCATATTGGAAGTCTCAGGATGTATAATTCAACTTCTGCTTTAGAATCTATTTCTAAATTTTGTCCCTGATATTCTGCCTACTTATTTCTTCCCAGGAGTAAAGAATCTTAGGTTCTAGACCTAGATATGTTGCAGCCTTATTCGACTTTTACAAACTCGTGTTTGCTTTTTGATTGTTCACCTTTAGAACACTGTGATTATTGATCCAACAGGCTTAGACATAAGTTACACAGGCTCCTCAACAACATGAACTAGTCCCGGGAGCTGACAGGTCTTGGCAGACGCTAAGATGTAGTGAATTTCAGCCAGGTTGCAGCAAGGGTCAAAAGCTCCACCAAGAGTTAAGGTGCGGCCATATAGTGGGGACAGGTGCAGTGTCATGGATTTCAGCAGTCAGATGACACAGCACAAACTCAAACAGTGACTGCAAGCTGTGGAGCAAGGATCAGCCCCTATGTTGGGAGATGACGAACTGGCCAGGCAGAGAACAGATGAGGCAGATAACTTTATCCAAAACCCAAACTATAAGGATCTGGGTTCATTCAAGATAAGACTCAGGGCCTAGAGAGATAGCTCAGCGGACTGAAGCACCTGTTCAGGCAAGCTTAGGCAAGTGCAAGAACCGCAGTTCAATCCTCGATACCTCATGTTATACCAGCCCCGCCCCCAGGACAGGCTGAGCCAGCCAGAGTCCAGGCATAGTGGCGTACACTTGTGATCCTAGGGCTGGGGAGGCTAAAAGCTTATGAATCTGAGCTACAAAATACATTAAAAAAAAAAAGATAAGACTCAGTTTCCAAGGGTTTCTGAGAAGACAGACTGAAGGAGACTGAGACTGAAGGTTGAGTATATGGAAGAAATCAACATAATAGCCAAGTGTGGCTAGAAGACCATGGGGGTTATTACAAGCTTGCTAGGGTGCTGGGATAAGGGATTAATTCTGGGTGACTGGATCAGCTGGTACAGATGAGACTTCTTAGGTCTTTTCTTTTTTTCTCAGGTTACACTAGAATTGTGATAACCTTTGGCCTATGGTGGAGGGAATAACCAATAGCATATTTCTCCAGCATAAGGAATCTAGGATTCCAGTGAGAAGTCTCAGACATGTCAGGAGGAGTCACGGAAGCCACAGCACCTTTCCTGGTTCTCAGAGAAAAGTTAGCACAGGCCCAGGCCTGGCCCCTCTGCATTCCATGTGTTGCATTGTTCTGTGATTGAACCATCCCACATACTTGTGGGTTTTGCTCACAGAAAAGAAAAGAAAACATAGAGCCTGATACATAGGCCCTCCATAAATGTTGGTTAAGTAAATGAAAGAAAGTTAAATACAGTGAATAAGAAAGACTGATGACTGGAAGAAAGGATAGATTTAGTAGTATCCAGGGAAGGGCAGGGGATAGAGCTCAGCTGCAGTCCTGACTTTGATTCTCAGTACCAAAACAACAAAGCAAAACAAGCAGTGATCCTGGGAAATAGGCCTGTCCCCCCATGTGACCCTTAGCACTTACAGCTGAGCCTCAACATTTGCTCTATGATGAGAAAAATAATTTTCAAAACACATTATTAGGTTACAGATTGTGAGAATCAGTGAGAGGTCCCTACCCTTTACCCAGTCATCCCACTCTTGGGATATCATAAGGAACAAACAAACGTAAAAAATAAAGTACATGAAGGTATTTATGATAGTGTTGTCTGAGGCAAATGTCTAACAAAGGAACAGGCTGAGTAAATATTGGTACACCCAATCCGTGGAATATTTTGAAGTCATTAAAATGACCACAGTGAAGTTTTTGTGGCAAATATGGGACATACATAATGAAGAATTCAGTCAAACAGAAATATATAAAGCTGCATCCACTGTTAATACAAATGTGTTGGATGTTTTTTCTGATTCACTTTACCCAGAAGTCTATCCCTGTGACTAAATTCCAAAAGAAATATAAAAGTTATTTCAGGATATCTAATGCTTCCCTCCTGTGCTCTGATTGGAAGAGTGATAAACGCTGGGATTCTGGGAAGAGAGCAGAAGTGCGACGCAGTGCATGAGTTGTTTTCAATCACCATATAAAAACAGAGTGAGCAGATAATAAAACTAAAGACCTAGCAACAGCATTGAGAACAAAACCAGTTGACAAAATACAAGCAACAACAACCACAGAGGCACCATGGCTATCTGTGTGGGACAGGGCTGAGGGAAGCCGCAGGAGAGCTGACAGACTCAGAAGCCATGAGAAGGTTTCAGGCACAATGAGAGCGTAGAGGGTCCACGCGTGAGCAGCAGAAACACTGGGAAGAGTTCGTGCACTGCAGTGCTGGGTGAGGACAAAGACTTGAAGGGATGGGGCACTCTAGGGCTTTGAACTTTAGCCCGTGTGTCTAAGGAGTCTGCAGTGAGCACACAAAGGTTGGTCCCCTCGCCTCAGGAAGCTTCTAGGAGAAAAAGTTGAAATAGAATAAGATGTAGACAAAGGAATTAAAGAATGAGAAGACTCAGGTCAAAGTGGGAAGGGAGAAAGAAGTAGGAAAAAGATGACTTTTTTTTAAGTTTTAAAATGTAAACTGCTATGTGAAGATGTGAAATCATAGCAGCTATTTGAGTAAAACAAAGGAAGAAAACTCTCGCCAACTTAGCCAATGGAAAAATATCAAAGTGAAAAATTCTATGAAGAAAGAATTAAGCAGTATTTTATGATACCCATAGAAAATAAAACCATGCATGTCAGAGAGACCTACTCAAAGAGATCAAAATATTGTATAATGCTCTGACAGAGGTAATTCTTGTATAAACTTCGCCTAACTTACCTAATACAAATATAAATATGAGAGCCGGGCGTGGTGGCGCACGCCTGTAATCCCAGCACTCGGGAGGCTGAGGCAGGAGGATTGGTATGAGTTCGAGACCAGCCTGAGCTACAAAGTGAGCTTAAGGCCAGCCTGAACTGCACAGTGAGACCCTGTCTCAAAAAGACAAAAAAAAAAAAAAAAAAAAAAAAAAAAAAAAAAAAAAAAAAAAAAAAAAAAAAAAAAAAAAACAAATATAAATATGATGCATTTATCTTAATTAAAAAATTAGCATTGGTGCAATATTTTATTTTTGTATTCATTTTAATGAGAAAATAAAATAGCAGTAAAACAGTTTCAAAACAGGTTAATAGGACAGTTACAACAATAAATACATTGCGTATTGTCTTCATGGTGGTTATTCAGAGGATAAGATGCAGACATGATATTTTGTCTAAACAATATTAGTACAAACCTTTCTTCTCATTGAACTAAAAGAAAGTAGCTGTATATCTATCCTACCTACTTTGTATAGACACATATTTTTTCATTACAAAACAGCCCTTTATTTATATCCCCGTTTTTGTTTTGTTTTGTCAGAGATGGGTTGGTGCAATATTTTTAACTATAGTATAGACTGGATTTCACTAGTGTCTTCCCTAATGACTTTTTCTGTTCTAGTATCCAAGGTAATTATAGTGAGAGGCAATGAGATGTATCCACTTAATGACTTACCAAGTCCAATACTCAGCATCCAAAAAAATTACTAAGTATGAGGAACAGGAAGAAAGTGGGACCTATAAGTCATCCATAAGATCCACTCATAAGGCCCAGTCAATATAAATAAATGTAGATGTTGTAGAAATAATGAAACTAGCCCAAATGAACTTTAAAACACTTATGGTAAATATGTTGCAGTATGCAAATACTGCCATGGGCCTAATAAGGAAGAAATTGATAAATATTAGACAAGAGCTAAATTGAAATTTCAGAACTGACAGATACGTTTTAAAAATTCACTGGACTTAAAAACAAATTGGATACTGCAGAAAAGATTAATGAATTTGAAAACAAATTTCAAGTTTGTTCAAAGTTTGGGTAGTTTTTGTTACCCAAACAGATGGGAGCTCGGCTGAAAAAGATGTTCAGAACCTCTGTACACTAAAGATCATTGCAAGGATATAGTATTTGGATAATTGGAGGGAGGGGCAGAAGGCATAAAGGCATAAAACTTTCCATATTTGATAAAAACTATAAATCCATATACCCAGGAAGTTCAACAAGCCCCAAGCAGGATAAGATAAACATGAAGCAAACCACACCAAGGCACAACATAATCAAATTGCTGAAAGTCAGTGACGCAGAAAAGTGTCTGAAACAGAGGTACATTATGTACAGGGAGCAGAGATAAGATTGACAGCAAAACAAGTTCTAGCTTCTAACATCTTCAAAATAGTAGAAGGCAAGTCTATCAACTTGGAGTTCTTTACCCAGAGAATATCCTTTTAAAACGAAGATAAAAATGCAGACTTTTCAGAAAAATAAAAGGTGAAAGAATTTGTGAACACCACTGAACCAAAAGAAGTTTTGGACATGAAAGAAATACAACACCACATGGAAACTTGGAGCTTACAAAGGAAAGTAGAAATGGCAAAGAGGACTACTTATCAAATAAATATTTTTATTTGAAAAGAATTTTTTTTTGGTGGAACCGGGGTTTGAACTCAGGCCCTTCCACTTGCCAGGGAAGCTCTTATTCTACTGAGTTATCCCCCCAGCCCTTTAAAATGTTTTTGAAAAGTAATTCACTGTTTTTTAAAACTAACAATGTTTCATACTACTTATAACATATGTAGAAGTAAAATGTATGACCACACAGCATAAAAGATAGAAAGGGGATCTTAATTTACTGATAAGAGTCATATGGTATAATAATGTTTGTAAGTATAATATTATGTATGCACCTTCTATGATACAAAACATTATGAAAACAGTTTGCAATGTATTAATTTATCAAATCCATCTTATCAAGGTATCTTAAAGCTGTCTCATTGATGTTTGTACTTCAATAAAACAAAAATTTTAAAAAATGAAGGACCATTCTGCATCTGTATATACAAAGTAGTTAGGATACATATATAGCTACTTTCTCTTAATTAGAAGAAAGATTTGTACTAATAGTGTTTGGACAGGATCTATGTCTGCATCTTGTACTATGAATAACCACTACAAAGACAACAATATGCCATGTATTAATTATTGAAACTGTCCTACTAATTGGTTTTGAAACTGTCTCATTGCTATTTGTTTCTCAATAAAATTAATAATAAAAAAAGCACACATTAGAAAACAAAAAAAAAAGATAGAAAGGGGAAACAGAAGTAAATAATTCTATAATCTTACACATGAAACGGTAGAGCATGAAGTGAAGGTAGGCTGTGATAACACAAATATAAACCTACATATCCCTATGCATGAAGCAATCACTAGAAACAAAACGAGAGGGAAAGAAAGTTTCTCCAGGTAAATGTAGCTTTAAAACATTAAAATGTAACTTTAAATAAGGGAAGATAAAATAGGATATCCAACAGAAGTCAGGAAGGAAAAATTTAAAGAACAAATAAGATAATTAACTTACATCTAATCATATAATTATATTAACAATAAATTATCTAGAACTCCAGTTAAAAATGGAGACCCAAGGCTACAGCTATGCCCCACGGGTAGTTCTTGCCTAGCAGATGCGAGGCCCTGGGTTGGATCTGTGGGACCAAAGCAAAACGAACCAAAATCAAAAATCTCACAGAACTTTGTGCTGTCTAACAGAATCTTGGCCCACTTTAAGTATACAGACATGGACAGGTTAAACTTTTTAAAAGAGAAAAATATATACCTTGTAAATGCCATTTGGACTGGCTGTATTAATATAAAACAAATGGGTCCTCAGAATAATGAGAACCATTTCTCAGTGCTGAAAATGTCAGTTCATCAAGAAGGTTTTAAATGTGTGTTTACCCATCAACAGGACTTCAAAATATATCAGCCAAAAATAAAAGGCAAAATTGATAACTCCACAATTACATTTCAAAATATGGACACCCCTTTCTCACTAATTGATCTAAACACTTAAACACCATCTATAAACTGACCTGGTATACGGACAGCATTAACACTCAGCACCAACAGAACATGTGGTCTACTCAAGCAAGGTAGAAATACATTATGGGCCCTAAAATACAGCTCATTAGATTCAAGAGAATTAGAATCACACAAAACATGTTTCTGACTACAAATAAATCAAATTGAAAAAAGCAAAAGCAAAAGGGTGTGCAAATATTTGGAAATTATCTGTCATTCTTCTAAATAACCCCATAGGTCACAGAAGGTAAACTATACTGTGATGTGAATGATAATGAAAACAGGACAGGGCTGGAGAGATGGCTCAGTGGAATAAGTGCTTTCTTGGCAAGAGCGAGAGCCTGAGTTCAATCCCTGGTTCCACAAATAAACAAAAAAAAAAAAATGCAAGAAATCAGAATTAGTGATATATAGCTAAAGTCCTGCTTCAAAATACAATTCATCTCTAAATGTTTATTAGAAAAGAAATATTTCTGGGACCAGGGAGATGGCTCAGTAGAATAAGCACTTCCCTGGCAAATGTAGGGGCCTGTGTTCAATCCCTGGTTCTGGAAAAATGTGTGTGCATGTGTGTGTGTGTGTGTGTGTGTGTGTGTGTGTGTGTGTGTGTGTGTGTAAACACTGGCCTAAGGTTCCACTTTAAAAAAAAAATAGATCACAAAATAAGTGGATGAAAGGAAGTGTCTAAGGCCAGAAATCAATGAAATCAAGTATAAAATATGAGAAAGTCAAAACTGAAAAATTAAAAGAAATAAAATGATAGAGTGGTAATCAGTAGCAAAATTCAACCTCTTCAAGATTCAGAGTCCAGACACTGGAAAATAACAGTTTGCCCCCCCTCCAAAAAAATACAGAAACAGATTGCCAATAATCAGGAAGGCACTGACAGGAAAAATTAGAAGCTATAGAAAAGTTGAAAAGATGACCCACAGTGCAGAGAAAAAGAGGAGATAATTTAGATTTTTTTCTGTCAAATTATACAGCTCATAGGGAGAGAAACTGGGCCACCTAGAGACAAGGTGTTGGAGAACCAGGAAAAAATAGCTTCTAAATAAAGCTCTTTGTGAACCACAGCCTTTGTGAACCACAAAAGCAGTGCAGAGCTTTGCTCTGACAATACTCCTTCCACATGGTAGGCAACATCTGGAAAGGAATTCAGGTACAGGTGCCCTCCATGTCATGGTAGACTGCTTGATTAGGCCCCATTTTGGGAAAGGGTTAGATCTGGGCCTTTAGACAACTAAGAAATACCTGCACTTCAGGCCTCCAAGTGTTTTTGTCCCACAGTGACTGGGTGAGAAGCAGCCACGGAAGACAGCTGCAGATCCCATGCAGACTAGCAGGAGATACACTGAGAGGTTTAAACTTGGGCCAGGAAAGATCTAGGCCCCATGCCCTACGGTGAGAAGCCAGACCTGGTTTGAGTTGCACTCTTACTACATGGCCGCATACCTGAGCTATGACTGTCTTTCCTATCCACAGATGAGGGCTAGGACACGTCTCACCACGGCCACTGCCACTACCTGGAATCAGGGGCACAACAAACAAACCCATAGGTCATAAGGCCAGGTGGAGAACACCGACCCTTGCTGGGCTCCAAAACTGTGGATCCTAGAAGGAAATAACTCACTCAAAAAGAGGAAATTTTTCCTCCCTTTTTTCTTTGACTTTCTATTTCTCATTAGATATTGTTACATTTATCCAAATCTATAAATATCTTTCTGCCTTACACAGGATTATTTATCTCACTTTTCTCTATTCCTCATCTTCCATTGTTTAAATTTTAAATTTTTTTCATATTCTTCCATTCCCAAACTTCTATATCTCTAATAGTATAACCATTAAGCTTTATAAACCTTTAGATAGTTCATTTCATGTCTCTACTGTTGAATTCTTTTCCATTGTTAGATATAGAGATGTAGTTATCACATTTAGGAGATAATTGCTGTATATCAATGTTTGAGTTGGTCTAGAGTTTATATTACAGTTGCAGATTTCTTTTTTAATGGTGGCACATTATTGGTTCTTATGGTGTATCAATATCCAGTTTGCCTTCGATGATATTGCAGCTGCTAATTAAGTTGATATTGCTGGGTTTGCACAGTTATTGCTAATAGTTGACCTTATTCATATGTCACTACCCAGATTACCTCTGTGACATTAACAATTCTGCCATTCATTCCAAAAGAAGTGGGTTCTGGGCCCCTTAAACTGCATCCCACTCTCGTATTAACAGAGGTGATTAAAATCTTGGGGCAGATGCAAAGGACTAAATTAGCTGTGTCATGAGTGCATCACTGAAAAACAAACTAATAAAGCTCTCCATGCTAGAACGTAGTCTTGCTTTTTGGCTTTCGGCTAGGAGGAGGTTAAAGTGCACCTTCCTTCGGTCGAATTCGGCCTCATCTGACACCAGCCACCTCCAGCACGCCATGCCGCCCAAGTCATGTGCCTGAGGTGCACCGGTGGTGAAGTCAGTGTCATGTCTGCCCTGGCCCCCAAGATCAGTCCCTTGGGGTTGTCTCCAAAAAACGTGGGGGATGACCAAGGCAACTGGTGACTGGAAGGGTCTGCTGATTACAGTGAAACTGACCATTCCGAACAGACAGGCTCAGACTGAGGTGGTGCCTTCTGCCTCTGCCCTGATCATCAAAGCCCTCAGGGAGCTGCCAAGAGACAGAAAGAAGCAAAAAAACATTAAACACAGCGGAAATATCACTTTTGATGAGATTGTCAGCATTGCCTGACAGATGCAGCACTGCTCTTTAGCCAGAGAACTTTCTGGAACCATTAAGGAGATCCTGGGGACCACTTAGTCTGTGGGCTGCAACGTGGACAGCCAGCACCCTCATGACATCATAGATGACATCATGGGTGTTGTTGAGTTCCCAGCTACCTAAGGAACATAAGAAAATGCATCAGTAAAGAGATGATCTGACAAAAAAAAAAAAAATAGAATATAATCTTTCCACTATAGAAGAAATAGAACATAGTTTTTCTACTATAGAAGACTGTAGGAGACACTTCCTGGTCCTCGTCTCAGTCCAAGAAACCAATATTTGTAATCCCAAAGTTACGTTATTGGAATCCCTTCAAGTTGATTCCATTCTACCACTTTCCATGCAACCCACGGTGAAAATGAGGACACTAAATCATATTTTTAATCATTGGGGAGTCAAGGGGCTCTAAGTCCTGCCATGACATGGCTTTCTGGAACCAAGAAAGCAACCCAGGGCCTCACCTGGTTTTTATTCAGTGGGGGAGTGGCTTGAGGATTGACTGAGAATTGTGGAAAGTAGGTGACTACTGTGAGCTGAGCTAGGTGGGTGGCCTACATTTACCTCTGCCATATGCAGAGAGGATATGCAGAGAGAGTAATCTGCATTATATAGTACTTAATGTTTCAGGAAGTCTAGGGCTTCAGCTTTGATGTAGTCTTTCAAGCCCCAGGAAGTCATAGCTGCTATTTTGAGGCTCAATCCCAACTGGCAGCATGGAGCATTAGCTCTACCATCCTGTCTCCACCTGGCTCACGTTAAGGAGCAACAGGCTTACCAGGGAAACACACATGCCACCTTCAAAGACTATCACCAGCACCTCAGCTAGACCAACACACATTGTTTAAGGCCAACTGAAGGATAAACAGAAGTCCTAGCCAGCTCTGTACATAACAATATGAGGAAATAGGATCAGACTCAGTCAAAATGGAGACAGCCACTTTTCTTTCAAGGAGAGCTGCTCAGGTGGTCCCCCACAGAAGACTACATACCTAAGTACAAAACAAAACAAACAAGAATAGAAGCATAAGAAGACAAGACAACAAAATGCCTCCAAAATTCCCAACTCCCCTTAAGCTGATCCATGAGGTACTGAAGGGGAGGGAAACAAAATCACAGAGCCAAATTATTTCAAAGGATAAGAGAGGAGGTTAAAACAGAGATCAGTGAGGTCTTAGTGGGGGTCACAGAAAAATGTGACTTATCAGACAAGGAATAAATAAAGCAATCAGGGAGCTTATAGAAGACACTAACAAACAGACAGCTGAGCTAAACAAAATAATAAAAAGTGATCAGATTGGCAAAGAACTAGTCCATAAAATGGTTCTAAATAGAAACAAATCCTATTGAAAGTAGGGCAGCAGAAGCGACCAATGTGAGTACAGAAGATCAGAATTAGAAGACAGGACTGCTGCCACAAATCATTCACTCAAAGACACCTTAAAATCAACAAGAGGATATAAAAGATTGATTTAACAGCTGCCAATTGATACAAAGAAGATGAACCAAAAATCAATCAGAATAAATGAAAAATCAGAAGACAACTAAGGACATAAAAAACCATTCATAGAAATAAGAACAGAAAACATTCCAAATATTGGGAATAAGTTAAACATACACATAAGTGGGGGATATAAAATTTCAAATAAACACTATCAAAAGTAAGCTTTCCTGTGGCACACTATGGTTAAAATGTCAGAGGTCCATCACAAGGTCAGAATCTTAAAAACTAAGAAAAAAGCAGCAAATCATTTATAAACATAAATCCATTAAACTTACAACAGAGGGATGGGAATATACCTCAGCAACATAGTGACTATCATTGTCGACACAAACCTTAAAAGCCAAGAGAGCTTACAGTGAAATGTTTTTCAGAGCCTAAAATACAACAACTTCCAACCCAGACTTATATGACTTATATATCCTGAAAAACCTGTTTTTAAAATTGATGGAGAAAAAAGGTATATCTGTGACAAAGAGCACCTCAAGAAATTCATGACCACAAAACCAGTACTGTAACAAATTCTCAAAGATATCCTAGGATGAGCTACTAAAGCCAAGAATGTCAAAAGGATATGATACAGTGGATCCACCAAGTAGCATAAACAGTTAAGCAGGAAAAGGGAGGAGGTTAGCAATAGGAAAAGAATGCTAAGACAGGAATAAATCTATAACTTTCACTAATACCTGTCAATGTGAGAGGCCTCAATTCCTCAATCAAAAGACAGATTAACAGAATAAATCAAGAAACAAAAACCTAATGATATGCAGCATATAAGAAATACATTTAATCCAAAAAGAAATACATGGATTAAAAAATAAAGGTTGGAACACAAAAACTCCATGCAATGAGAACCCAGAAAAAAAAAAAACAGGAGTAGCTACTCTAACTGGACTTCATCCTAAAACCCATCAGAAGAGGCAAAGGAGGTCACTACATATTGGTTAAGGAAACAATTCAATAGGAAGAGATAAAAATTTTAAATATATATGCACCAAATTTATAAAATGTAACATTTCCAACTTCTAAAACAAACAGTACTGGACATTAAATATTAGATAAACACCATAACAAATATAATGGGGCAACTCAATGCCCCATTGTCACAACTAATCAACTAGACAAAAAAAAATCAACAAAGAAATATTAGAGTTGAATCGAAGCTTCTAATGAATGGCTATCTCTTGCCCTATGAAGGCTTGTCTCTCTACTATGTAACACTGATTATGAACTGAAACCTCTAAGCTGAGTTAAATAAGCCTTTCCCCCATTAACTTTGAGTGTCAGGTATTTTGTCTCAGTAACAAGATAAAAATAACTAAGACAACTTCACATTGTTCAGGGAAATCAAATGGGAAGAAGTACTCTCAAAATCACTCCTGGGAGCTAGCAATACCTTGATTCCAACCCAAAAAACAACCCAACCAAGAGGGAGAATGCCAGGCTAATCTCTTTAAAAAAACATAGACACAAAAATCCTCAGAAAGGTATGTAAAACATAATGCAACAAATCATCGAAAAGGTCATACATCGTGACCAAGTAGGGCTCATCCCAGGCATGTAGGGATGGTTCCACATAGGCAAATCAATTAATGCACTATATCACATAAACAGAAGCAAGGACAGAAATCATATCAACATCTCAATCAACACAGAAAAATCCTATGGCAGAATCTAACATTCATTCATGATTTCTAAAAAATGAAGAAAATAGAAACAGAAGTACCTTATATTACATTAAATGTGGAGAAAGCTGAAAGCTTTCCCTATAAAATTAAAGCAAGACAAGAATGTCTGCTATCTCTGTCTCTCTGTCTCTCTCTGTGTCTCTGTCTGTCGGTCTCTCTGTCTTTCTGCCTCTCTGTTTCTCTCTCTGTGTCTGTGCCTCTGTCTCTGTCCTGTCTCTCTGTCTCTGTCTCTGTCTCTCTGTGTGTCTCTGTCTCTCTGTCTTTCTGCCTCTCTGTTTCTCTCTCTGTGTCTGTGCCTCTGTCCTGTCTCTCTGTCTCTGTCTGTCTCTCTCTCTCTTTCTCTCTCTCTCATTGTTGAATAGGCTCATATAATGAGGAATTGAGGGTTACCAGAACCAATACATGTTCTTTGAACTCCTTCCCAATATGTCTTCTGTTAGGAACTGAAGCTCTCAGTTCAACAACCTTAAAGACAAAAAAAAAAAAAAAAAAAAAA
>PVKA01045729.1:0-15369 GCA_004027165.1 Ctenomys sociabilis | reverse complement strand
GCCTGTAGACCCGGACCCAGCACAAGCTGGCCGGCTCAGTACAGCCAACTCAGTAAATAAGATCATCCACTATCCTTTTGTGAGCCCAGAAAACCCACCAAAGCCCAGGCCCACCCACCTGGGGAACGCCCTGCCTGACACAGGAGGGCTGACCCCGGGAACCAACATAGTGGAACCAAAGGAGCTGCAGCAAAAAAAGGAACCGAACACAACAGCTAGACCCAGGATAGGCATACCTGGAAAAGCTCAAACTTAATAGACTGGCATCCGAATCTCATAACAAGCTAAGGTTATAGCTGCACCAAAGTTCTACACCAAAGGTCAAAGATCAGTGCTATACAAAATGACAAAGAGAAGGGGAAAAATGCAATCCCAGACCATCTATGAGGTTGTCTGATGGCTCTCACCTGCCACCACCATGACCTCATAGAGACTGTAGCACTGGGTCATCTGTGAACTGTGCCTGTGTCCCTCGGGATGGAGCCAGGATGGTGAGAGCTGGGTGAGGCCTGTTACCCAGTCCTGCACAGAGGAGAGCCTGTGTGTGCCAAGAGACTGCAGGCTTCAGAGCTGGAGGTAATTTAATTTTAACAAATCTTTACTATGTGTCCACTACATTTTAGGTCCGGGAACACCCCCAGCAGCCCCAACACCTACTCAGGCTTTCCTCTGCCCCCCACTAGTGTACATAGAGGGCCTTCTTTCACCTTACTGCCCTTGGGTCCCTTCACCCAAGAGGCAGTGTGGCCTAATGGTAGGGAACACAGCACAGACACCCAGAGGGTCTTCAGCTTTGCCACACCCTGGCCCTAAGGCCTTTCCTCTGAAGGGCAGGGCCCAGCCCAGTGCAGGGGCTGGCTGTGTCTCTAGCATGGCCACGTTTGGGGTCCACTATCTACTTACGTGCACCCCACAAGCTGAGAATAGGTTTTGCACTTCGTGGTTATGAGGGACAAGGCTAATAAGAGATGACACTTTGTGATGTGAAAATTACAAGAAATTCTAATTTCAGCGTCAAGTTACATTGATACATAGCCACAGCCTCCCACTTAGATGTGATCTGTGCTTGGTCAGCAGAGAGACTGCTGCCAAGGCCCAATGGGCCACAAAACTAGAAGTATTTTCTACATGGTCTTTGTAGGAAATGTTGCTGAGCCCTGGTCTGGAACTTGAGAACAAGGTGCTAGGTGTTGCTTTCTCCACAGAGAGTCCCTGGGTAAGGGTAAGGGAAGCCTGGGCATTGGAGCTAGGCCAGGAGAGGGCTTCTAGGCACTGAAGACCTAATCTCTCAGAATGGTTGCACAGGAGCTACTGGGTGGGTGCACTAGCAGGAGAGGGGAGGGGGGAAGGGAGGGGAGGAAAGAGAACTAATGGCCCAACAAGTTTAAAGGAAGGATATTAACCTGCTTATAAAACCAAGTTCCTCTCTTAATTGGACTATTTCCTTGATTTTCTATTGCTATACTGAAAAAAAATCTTTTTTAAACAAGAGGGGCACATCCTAAAGGAGCTATCAAAATCATCTCGTGAGCAAATACCAGTAAGAATCTGCATTGCCAGTCCCAGTGCTGGGTACTAAACATTGGGTAAGAATAAGACAGACACTGCCCTCAAACAGTATTGTTTCTCAGGAAAGACAAAAAAAAAAAAAAAAAGAAAGAAAAAGAAAAACCAGCAATAACTTTTAAATTCCCTAAAGAAATGGTGAATGCTACAACAAGTTGTGTTTGTGTGTGTGTGTTGTGGTAAGATGCACTGAGACCTTGGGGGGCGTGTGTGGACCTGTGTGTCATCTCCTTCAAACACACACGAGAGGGAAAGGGAACTGGTAGTGCCCGCTTGGCCTACCATTTGAGCCAAACCCACCTTGGTAGTGAGGACAGATGTCAAAGCCAAACCACCTCTGCCCTCAGATATCACTTTCTCCACCCTGTCTCTGCTCTAAGGCAATCTTAATAGCAGGTAAAGCCTTTTTCCCTCCCCTTAGCCTTGCTCACGTGGTCTCGTTGTTCATATCAGTGATGTCTATTCTGTCCAGGAACCAGCCTGGTCTGTTGCCTGTGTTGTCATGGCGAATCCGTATCTTGGTCAGAGCCCCCAGGTCAATGGCAGAGATGGTGAAGGTGTCTGTCTAAGAAAGAGGAGAGTAACGCTCAGAGACCACACCCTCCTTCCCTAACCATAGCTCTACCTTCCAACAACTTGAGCACCCAAAGGTGGGCAATAAGACCCAAAACAACCAGGGGTAGAGAGGATGGACAATGGATCTCATTGGTCTGATATTTGTTCTGTGCTATTTTGTTTTTCAATATTCTGCCCTCATTATTTCCAGGAAGGTAGAGGGATAGGTGAGAAAGAGAGGTAGAAACTGTTTGAAGTTGTGTTTGTGTGTATGTGTTGTGGTACCTTGGGTGCATGTGTGGACAGGTGTGTCATCTCCTTCAAACACAAATTTTTTTTTTCAAACACAAATTTTTATTAAGCACTTGCTAGGAGTCAATCCTGTGCAGGGTGGTTGACAGGAAGAGGAGATTTGAATTTGCTCCCCACATAGATGGGAAGGTGGCTGTGAACCATGCATGTGTCCGCCATCTGCACTGGAAAAGGGGACCACTGGGATCCCCTAAATGAATAGTTTTCTTAGGTACACATTTTTTAACTCTTTACTTTGAAAATGTATTCCAAATCTTCAGAAGACTTGAGGAAATAGTACAGTGAAAGTTTTCATGCTTTCATTAAATTTTGCATCTATGTGCAATATTTGCTGTGTGACTCTCTGACTCTTCTGTCCCCTTCCCCTTCCCTCCTTTCTGCTCCCCTACCTACTCCTCTCCCTGTCTCTCTCCTTTTTTTTGAATCAGTTCAAAGTAAGCAGCAGATACCATGATATTTAATCCCTAAATATTTCAGCATGGATTTGCAAAAGGCAAGGACATTCATATAATCCCTGAGCAACAATCTAATTCAGGAAGTTTAACACCCTGAGCATCAACACAACAGTCAACGTTGACACAATATGGGCATCCATCACATAACGATGGGGATATGTCCTGAGATGCATGTTGCTAGGTGATGTCTGTCATTATGCAAACATCATGTACTGCACTTACACAGACAAAAATGACTACACTCTCCGGGATTACTGTGATATATGTCATTTGCAGTTGGCTGAATTGTTACACGCCTGTGATTGTACTATCACCTAATGTGAAGTCCATATTAATATCTCACCAATTGTACCAGTCTTGTGCTTTACAACAATTTTTTCCCCAACCTAGGAATGAAGTAGCTATGGCTTTTCATGGAGAACAATGAGATGCATAGGTCAGCCCTGATCTCCATGTCATGGAAAGCAGTGCTGAAAGAAAGTTGGTGGGGAGTATAAAACAAGTAACATGCCCATAAAGATTTTAATGGACTTAATTTATTGTTTTTCTTCCTCTGGGTTGAAGAGAGAACCTGGCTTTTGAATATGCAAAATAAGGACAAACATGGCAGCTTTATTTCCCATGCTTTTCTCTATGGCTGGCATTTATTTTATAGCTTCCTACTGAGTCAGGATGTAGTGAGGGCTTCCTAGCCTGTTGCTTCTCTATTTACTATTGGTCTTACCCAAGTTTGCCCACTGTGAGGCACCAACAACACACTGTTCTCCAACTGGCCACCCACATTTTCACCTCCAGGCCTTTGCTCCTGCAGTCCTACCTTCAGCAAACACCCCTGCTGTCTCTTCATACACTGCCTGCCCAGTCCTCCCGGGGGCATCATATTAAAAAGAGCCTGCTCAGCTCCTGATCACCTGCTGCTGGACCCTGCTCTCAAGTTTTTCCAATGGTCAGCTGGCCCTGTGTATTGGAACCTTGCCTGTACTTCTCTGACCCTCCCACCCCCACAAAGCACTACAGAAGAGGCACTGCCATTAGACCTAGATGGAATGAAGGAAGTCCCTGGCTAGGCACACAGCAGACACCATGCGGTTGGAGCTGTCAGAAGAGGGCGCCATGCCCCATATCCAACCCCCTCACCTCAAGGACCCAGAGACCAGAGAGCGCTCACTCTACCTGCCCCTGCTCAAACTTGTTGGACTTGTCCGACTTCTTCAGCGGCCGCTCGCCTGTGTCCCCATACTCCTCACCATAGATGGTCAAATAGACGTTGGCATCAGTGCCAGCCTTGGGCACATTCCCTGTGATCACCTGGACCTCATAGGTATTGGCTAGAGACAAAAAAGATGCAGCACTGAGGACACAGGGCTGTGAGGTAAACTGAAGTCCAGACACAGATTCATGCAGATCTTTGGCATAGGAAGGATCTACAGTTTATCTGCACTAAACTAGCTTGAACCTGCCCCCCTTCAGCCCCAAGACTTCCCTTGCCCATGAGACCAACAGCAACATTTGGCCAGCCACCCTCCAACCTGTGTCCCCCACACTTAGTTATAAGAAAGTGTATCAGAGCTCCTCCCAAAGTCAGTGAATCCTCCTGAGAGCCTTGGGACAAGGCCACTGTTTAGCTCCAAGCAGAACTCTGTGGTGGCTTTTCAGATGCCAGTGAGGAGAACTATTTGAACACATAGGGTTCCCACCGATGTGGCCTTTGTGTGAAGGGGATGGAGTTACCCTTGCCCCTCCCTGGTCCCTTTAAGGTACACATGGCCCCGTCTCAGGCTTACGCTCAGGACCCGACTGGCCCGCTGGCACCAGCTCCACGACCAGCTCATTGTCCTCCTTGTCCCGGGCCAGCCAGCGGTGGACATCAAACTTGTATTGCTCAATCACCTCCTGCATACCAGGCCCAAACTCCTCCTCTTCCTCCTCCTCCTCGGTCTCTTCCTCTTCCTCCTCTTCAGATGAGGACTCCTCCGATGAGGACTCCTCTTCCTCACTCTCATCCTCCTCATCGCTGTCCTTCTTCTTCTTCTTTTTCTTCCTCTGTAGCTTGGCTTTCAGCCTCTCCTTCTTGAGCAACTGCCGCAGCTTGTCCTTTTCCTTCTTCCTCCGTGCCTCTTCCTCTGGCGTCAGGTCCTCCTCCCGCACCACCAGGTGCCGCAGCCACACCATGTCCACAAACCAGCTGGGCCCAAAGCCGTCGCCTGTGTGCCATAGCCGGATCTTGTAGATTTCACCCACGTCTGCTGCCTCCAGCTGGGCAAAGTGCAGGGAAGTGATTGGGGTTGCCCCTGGCGTCCTCCCTGCCTCCCCAACAGAGCCAGGCCCAGAGCCTGGCACTGGGTTGCAGCATGGAGAGGCGAGGCCTCTCTATTAGGAGCAAGCTCTGGCTCCCTCTCCCCAACACATCTAGTCTTGCTCCTCATCCTGGCCTGCGCCCCAGACTTACTCCCTTCTAAGCACTGTAGTGGTCAAGCTGGTCTCCCTGCTTCCATCTTCCTCTTGATCATGTATGTGTGTGTACAACACACACACACACACACACATCCCTACACACAGAGCACTCATTCCTAGGACTCTTAGTTCCACGTCTTTGCCCACATAGTTCTCTTACCTGCCTGCCATTATTCCTTCCTTAGCTCTCACCAAAGCTGTCCTTTCTGTCCTCTACTTTTTTATTACTTTCATGTCAGAATTAACTATGCATGACCTTTGTAACAAGCCAAAAATTAAATATTCTTTTTAAAAAATATCTTACGACCCTGGAAACCACAGGTTGTTTATCTGCTGCCTCCTCCCCAGCTATTCAGCTGGGGCCCAGAATTTGGCTCCAGTCCTGGCCTTGCCTGGATGACCTCTTTGTCCTTTCTGGCTGTGAGTTCCATGAGAGAAACATCATTTTGTGTCTCTTCTACTGGTCAAAGTGAGCACTGGCTCAAAGAGCAGTGGGAATGGATCATCAGACTTCGATCACACTGTCACACTGTCCTGAATGCCATGCTAGCAGGAAGGACCTAAACTCGATGAGCGTTCAGAAGGCTCTTATTAGGTCCTTGCTAGTGGGGCTTCTCATAAGTACCCTGCTGCTGACGAGCCTCTCACTATCTATTTAACCCTTCTTAAAACCTGGGCTTACCAGTTATCTCTCCTGAGTTCCAGGGAAACTGGAGCCCAAGGCTATACAAGTGACTCAGTGTCCCATAATTCAATTCCAGACCCAGATGGGTACATCTCCTGACCTCACATCTATGCTGTAGTCAAGCCACTTCTGTCTGAAAATTTCCAATCAAGATCGATACTAGGGCTCAGCAAAAGTAGAATTAATCTTCAGCTACTTGGGAGTTGTGTGCTGGGTCTGGTGAGGCTTTCTTCAGCCTATTAGCTTCCCATGCCCGTTTCCTGGGCCACAGCACCTCCATGACCACCTCACTCAAAGAGATCTGCTTGTTACACCACATCCTAGCACCTGCCTGCCTAGCTAGGGCCACATCACACTGAAAGATACACTGCTGGCTTGCATCACTATAACATTCCCTGTCATTGACTCTCTTGATCATTATAGGGATGGCAAGTCCAGCCAGGTACTACAAAGTTAAGTTTTAACTGAAGCTCAGGAAGTCAAATACATGGGCTTAGGCTTCTAAGCAGTGTATGAGGGTTTTTAACTCAATGAGGTAACTCTGGCTCTAACATTCAAACACCTGTGACCCTGGCCTGGTTCCAGGTCAACCACGACCTTCTCTTCTGGGGTGAGATAAAGACTCTGCTCGAGGCCAACAGGCACAGAATACCCTATATGAACATGCTCCCTATAACACACTTCTGCAGATGCACATCCATGTATATGCACACACATGTGCTATCATGTTCAACATATAATATGCATGGACTACTCAAGGGGCGCTTCTGTGCATTGTCTTGTACTACCAACAACAGGCTCACATGCACATCCTTCTTGCTTTGATAAAGAGTTTTACAAACAGAAAAGGAAGAGGCCCGGGACACTCAGAACACAACATGCAACTCTGCCATCTCCCAGGTTCTGCCCAAGAAGCATGAGTTACAAACTGGGATGCAGGGACTCCAGCTCTCATGACATCTTAGGTTACATAATTACCTGCTCCAGAAATCTCAGAATTGGCAGCCTATTAGTATGACTGGTAGAACTTTAAATGAAAGACATGCCTGAAAATACACCCTGCCTCCTCAGACTCTCTAAGTGGTCTAGGTGTGGTGTAAACAGTACCTTTTCTTAAAGTTCCCACAGTTGACTTGAACATGAAGCCGAGGATAAGACCTCTGTTGTAATCCAAGCCTCTTATTTCAAAGCCAAAATCTCAGAAAAGGGTGCTACTGCTCGAGTTTACAAGGTAGAAACTAGCCAGAGAGCCAGGTGCTTGATCCCAGTTAAAAACTCTGCACCCTCAGCTGTGCCCAGGAGCCCTCAGGAAGCCAAGAGAATCCCTATCCAACTTGTCCTCAGCCAGCTGGAGAACCACCATTCCCCAGTGAGTGTTAGCTAAGGAAACACGAACACCTTAGGAGGCAGCGTGGTGACCTTTGGGCCCAGCACTGGCACCCTGCTGCCTCCCGCACACACCTGGAACACATCCTTGGATGCCCGATCAAACACTTTTGAGCGGCTGCAGAGGAAAAGCACTTCAGTCTTGCCTTCCTCGCCGTAGATCTGCATGTAGACTTTGGCAGTGGTGCCTGCACCACCCACATCCCCCGTCCAAATCTCAACCTCATAGTGGACCACTGGGTGGGCACATGTGAGAGAAACAGGATTTAGTAATGATGATTATAACAAAACAGACTTTTCCAGAGCCTCTTCCAGATGCCTGGGACTTCTTGGTCATCATCTTATATAACCATTTCCTCAACACATACATATAACCATTTCCATTTTACAAACTCAAAAGTGAGACTTAGAAGGTAGGTACTGGACAGGGCAAACCAAACCAATCGGTCTGGCCCTCCTTATGTATACTGCATGTGTCCTTGGACAGGGATGAGGAGGACTCAGTATACCAGAGGGCAGTCCCTGTTTTTTATCTACCTGCTATGATTTGAATGTTTGCCTCCTCCAAGGATCATGTTGAAGGAGGTGTTGTCAGAGCTGGAGCTTTGATTAGGCCATGAGGGCCCCTCCGCCCAATGGATGGGATTGGTGACACTAGAAAAGGATGAGTCAGGCTCCCTCTTTCTTGTCCTCTCACCTCTGAAGTCATCCTATTATCAAGGCATTAGACGGTAGAAATGGTTGTAAGCAGGTACCACTAGAAACCGTATCTCAAGGGAATGCAAAGTGTCTCCCAGAGCCATGATGCCATGTTGTCTACTGGGACTGTTATAGGACCGGCTCACTTAACAGTGTTATAAGACAACACCACAATTTCTTGTTAAGTAAGAGTGTTACTTTCCATGAGATGATCTGTACTACCATGGCAATGGAAAACACTGGGGATGAAGAGGACCAGATATTAGATTCAGCTAAGAGCAGGGTGGGAGGGTGTATGGACAACAATGCACTCAGTGGGAGCCAGCAGTCCTCATGGAGAGAAGCGCTGACTCCGTTCTCCCTCTCAGTTCTCAACACCACTGGCTGTCACCATCACACACAATGAGGAAGAAGAACCACGAGCATTCAGAGAACAGGACTAAACTGTTGGGGACTGAAGTATGGCAGCCTGAAATAAAATGTTCAACAGCTAAGATAAAGCAGCAAGTCCTAAAAGCAGAAAGGACCAAAAGACAAATGACAGAGGAAAGGTAAAAAGTCTGAGGAAATTTAATGTCCAAACAAGAGTTCAGTCCTAGAGATAGCAGAGAAAATGGAGTTGGAAACTGTTAGACACACAATGACAAAAAAAAGATGCAAAAATACTTCAAGGCTGAGGACCCCATGAGTTTCCAAAACAATGGATGGAATTCAATACAGAAACAAAGACAGAATTAGAGTGGATTTAGAGAGGGGAAAAGCCAGAATCAGATAGCAGACTGACACCAGACTCCTCATGGCTACTATGGGAGCTAAAGATAGAATAACTCTTTGTTTATTAATTTGTTTATTTTTATTTTTAATTTATTTATTTTTAGTAGAATAACTCTTTCTAAGGTCTAAGGAATGAATTATTACTCAAAATTCTGTGATGAATCAAACTATGAATTGACTGTGAAGTCCACAAAGGACATTTGTAGATAGGTCAGGTCTCAACAGTCACCTTCCATACACTCAGAAGACTGTGAGTGGAGAATGTGCTCTGGTAACATCGAATAAGCCGAAGAGAGGAGGACATGAAGTCTGAGAGGTCAGAGATCTAATTGGGGGAAAAGTTAAAGAAAGATATTTTCAAAAAGCTGGTTAGAAGGAGGCTCCAAAGATACTGGGAGGGAGAGAAGAAGCAGAAAATCATCAGAGTGTCCACTGGGTTTGGACATGTGAAAATAGCTTTGTCCTATTAGTTATCTAGAGATTAGATGGTGTTATAGGATGAATTGTGAACTTCCCGTTTGTTTTTTTTTTTTAAATGTATTTAGTACAGGGTCTATAGGGTCTTACTACACAGATTGGACTTGTGATCCTCCTGTTTTTCAGTCTCCCAAGAGCTGAGATAATAGGTGAGCCCCACCACGCCCAGTCTCTGAGCTCCTCATTCTTATGTTGAAACACTAATGCCCAGCACTTGAGAAATAACCATGTGTGAAGATAAGGATCTCAAAGAAGTGACAGAGTTTAAATATGACCCTTAAGGTGGGCTGTAATCCAGAGAGAGCAGTGTCCTTTTAAGAGGAGGAAATATGGACACATGGAGAGACACCAGGGATGTGGCACAAATGAAAATAGACACAAATTGTTGACACAGCGAGAAGGTGCCATCTGTGAGCTGAGGAGGGCCAAGGCAAACTCACACATAATGATGTGTATACAGCAAGTGACACAACTGAAAAAGGAAACAAAAAATACAAAAGCTGAAGCCCAGGCACCATACATTAGATGGTGGAGCAGTGGATAGATTATTTAAGCAGTCATAATAATGTAATCTTCTTTTGTAATAGGAAACTAATAGACATCATTGAAGACACAAAAATTAAAAAATGGATAAGCATATTAAAAAATATGGAGCTAATTAATAGAGTAATACCCTAAAGTGATTGAAATGGTTCCTTCTGAATCATAAAGGAAACAGGGTAGGGTGAAAAGGAAAGGCAGAAACCTACTCTCTGCGTCTCTCTCTCTCTCTCTCTCTCTCTCTCTCTCTCTCTCTGAATAAATGAATGGAACATTTTATCTCTCCAGCCAGTCTTTGCAACAGAAGATAAGAACTATGCCTCAAACTCCTCTCTAGATGGTTCAAATCATGCATTTCTAGTAATATCATTCACTGCCTTTATCCCAGGACAAAAAAGGTCCAGACAGTCTCCCATGTATAAAATAAGTCATAATTGCCTCTTGGAATCACATAAAAGACAGTTGAAGTCTTCTTTATTTCCCCCAGAGGATTCCCTTCCCCCTATCACTTGGAGAAAGACCCATTTGCTGCACGGTCCCCTCCACTCTGCCAGCTCCATTCCTATGTTTCCACCCAGCCTTCTCCATACATTTTTGGATCTCCGTGACCTCGCTGGGGTAGAGCTCCACTTCCAGACGCCCATCAGCCCGGTTCTTGTCCAGCCAGCGGTTTGCAGGGAAGATGTACTGTTTGCCTTGGCGGGGCACATGAATCTGGACGCTACCCAGGAACCAGCTTGCATGAAAGCCCGTGCTGTCGTGCCCGATCACCAGCCGGTTGATCTGGAATGGAACTCTGATGAGTGTGACCAGAAGCAGGGTGCTGACGCTGCCAGACCTCAATTCCCACCTCCCTAGGAGGTGGCCCAGGTAGCTCCCTGAAACCAGGACTTCCGGTTGCTCAGAAGAGGAAAGCTCACAGAAGAGGCTGGGGCCCAGGCCAGATCATCAGCCAGCAGGGAACCAGGGCATCACTTCTCCTGCCTGGGCCTCCATCCCCTCCTCTTAGTCTAGCTTGCCTCCTGGGGCAGCTGTCAGAAGCAAGCAGGGAACAGATGTGGCATGAACTTTAAAAGCTTTAGTAGGTATTTAAAGACGCTAGATTGTGACTGCAGCAGAAAGCAAGTCTCAGCATGTTTGCCACCTCCTTCTGACAGCTGTCTTACAACTTGGTTTGCTTTCATTTTGAATATGCTATTGTACACATGTCTGCATTTCTTCTTTGATATTTCCATTTTGTAGGTGATAGAATTTGCAGACAACCTCTTGGGGCTCTGTGGTTCTGTGTCCAACTCCTCCCTTCAGTGTTGGACCTGAGAAATACTGGTCTCTTCCCTCAAAATGCTCTATAGCAACATGATTTGCCATTTGACCCATTAGCCACTTTGCCTGTAGCACCAGGGCTGATCCTATTGCCTTCCGTGTATGTATGTGGCCTTTCACTGGTCAGACTGATTTTATGTTTTGTGAAATGTTGTGTACATGGTAGTTTTAACATGAGGTAGAATTATTGGATGACCTTTGAAACCTCTTTCCAGCCTGATATTCTATTTATGGTGGTTGGGGGGTGTGATCAAAACCACGTCCAGTGTCAAAAGGCTAGATTTAGAATATCTTCCCCATGAGTCCCGCTCTCATTCTCCCAAATACTAAGTCCCTCTTTGCAGCTAGTAATGAAAACACCATGACCGAAAGGTTCGTAGAGCCTGGTTCCCTGAAAGCACTGGAAGGAAACTAAAAGCCCCTTTAGAGCAGCTGGGAGACAAGAGGGAGTCTTCTTGCCTTTCTGTGGTGTTAAGACTATGAAAATCCCAACGAGAGAGTGGCTGAAACAGTGAAGACAGGGCAGGAATCTCTATCTGATGTGATTGGAAGTTCCCTAAGAGCAGGGACTGCCAAGTGGCTCCACCACACCTGGCACCTAGGTTTTTTTGTTTGTTTGTTTGTTTTTATAGTACTGGGGATTGAACTCAGGCCCTTGCACTTGCCAGACAAGCACTTATTCTACTGAGCCATCTCCCCAGCCTTCTGGCACCTAAGTTAGATGAACTGTTCAGTAGTATAGTCTGAGCACTTAGTACATGTTTGCAAGTGTTAATTAACATATCCAGTGCTAATAATCCCATTAGAATCCTCTGTCATCCTGAATGGGAAAGCTAAAGAGAAGAGAGTAATATGTGCCTGGTGAATAAATGGCTCTGTTGAGCCTTAGGGCAAGCATTGGCAGCCAGAGTATAGGTGCCAGGGTGATTTGAACATTGCTGTTCAAGGGGTTGTAGCAGCACAAATCCTAACCACTGCCATGCCTTCCCTCAGCTGTGTCACTGAACTACTGTCTTCAATCTTTTAGTAAAGGGAACAGCATTTTTACTCTGGAATCATTGATTCAATTTAAAATGTAAATACATTTGATCAAGGAAAATCCAGGTTGAACTTCATTAGCCTCAAGCCATAAATGACTGACATGAGGTTGTCACCCAGAGTGCGTGTTGCTGGCAGGAGAGAGTTCCAGGCCACAAAGCACCTGAAATAGTGTGGGGCTGCAGAGAGGAGAGATGAGGTTGGCAGACCGAGGGCTTCCAATCTCCTCAGTTCCACCACGGAATTCTGGAGATGTCTCAGAGCCCCAGTCCTGGTTTTATACCTGTATTTCCCCAGGTGAAGCCAACAGTGTCACCTTGATGAATCCCCTACAGGCCATGGGGAGTTTGATTAACTAAGCTTCACCCTTGGCCTGTAAAGACTTAAACAAAACACCAGTATAGATATAACAGCTCGAGGCTTTGTCCCTAGCATGACCCTAACCTCCTTTCAGTGTCTGTATGAGAAAACTCCAGGCTATCAAAAGAATAGTATAGGTTCCAGCCAATACCTGAGGATGGCCTGTCCTCAGGTTCTGGAGGTCCCAAGTTCGATTACCAGTACCACAATAGTAAATAAATACGTAAGAGGTACAGGTTAGCAAACCAGATGCTTTCCCAAGACCCCGCCTATCCCTTATCATTTTTTGTAATTTTCTATTTTCCTGTCCCCTATTTATCTTACTCCTAATCTCTCATTTTCCCTTAAAAATACGTGGAAATCTCTTCACAAGTCAAAGCTGAGTTCAGTTGGTGTGGGCCTCTTCTCCCTGTCACTGTGGTATAGTGTCCATTAAAGTCGGCCTCACCACTTTAATGGCAGCTTTATCTGTGAAGAAGTGCTCAGATCATTTATGGTCAGGCCACCTAGAACTTTGAAAGAGGTAGACACCTGGATCCCATGCCCTAAAGCAGCACTTCCCAGGGATGCCCAGTACACATGTGCACTGGGCATAATTCTGGTGCACACTCGGACACAGAGTTGGGGAGTACTTTCAGTCCTTCTTGTACCTGGTATCCCCTTCGCCAGTGTGTATGACTCGAGTACGCTGACTCTGGCCATGTGAGCAAAACTTCGGGGACAAAGCTACTAAAAATATACATCCCATTCCCAAAGAGGCACTGGGACCTTAGCATTGCTCATGTAATCTCCATCAGCTCTAGCTCATAGCCAGAAAACTACATACATCACAAATAGCCCCCAAGTGGGCATTTATTTTCCTTCAAAATGGACTCACCTATGACTACCTGAGTGTGTGCAAGTGCATGCACATGTGGACACGCAGCGGGAGGGGTGAGATGATGTCACATAACCATGGGAAGGACACTCACTGTTCCGATGTTCAGGGTCTCAAGGGTGAACTCATCCACCCGGCCACGTTCGAAATAGTCCTTGAGGTTGTTGTCTGAGACAAGAAGAACTTGCTTGATGGTGTCAGATCTGTTCCCGTAGAGCTTGATGTAGACCTGAGAATCTGTGCTGGCCCCAGGGACATCCCCAGTCTTCACACTGATGTGATAGCGGAAGTCTGAACAGTCCAAGGCAGAAGGAGAGAAAGTTAGGTTAGTGCGGTTCAAGAGGCCAGGAGCAGGCGCCTGGGGCAGGAGGACAGTCTGCTGCCAGGGGAGACACAAGCTAGTCAGTAACCTGGGTCCTGTGATTTGGGGGAGGGAATTCTTCCTGCTCTCTGGAGTCCTCTCACCTACAAAGCTAGAATTCTGCCTGCCCCAGAAGGGTAGAATGGGCCGAAAAAGGGAAAGCAAATTGGAAACTATGACTAAAAAGACCTCCAGCAATTGCCTGGCTCACCTTCACCTCTGATAGGCAAGTAAACTAACTGAGGCATGGAGCTCGTCAGTCTCTCCAGACTGTTTAGCATACCATGCACATACTGTTACTGTTAAGTCTAATTTTTATGCTTATTTTTTTACTGCTAAGTTTTTGATCTTGGTTTTATAGGTAAGGAATCTGCACTCTATGGTAACAGTTAAGAAGTCACCAGTCATGGGCCAGCGAGATAGCTCAACAGCATAAGCATCAGCCTGGCAGCAACCACAAGGTCCTGAGTTTGATCACAGTACCAAAAAAAAAAAAAAAGGTCATTATTCAGAATTGAAATTCTGCTAAGGGCCTAAAGCCTAAAGTCTCTGCTCTTAATTGGATACCATGTGGATGTCACTCTGTCATTCTATCAGTGCAAAAGGGCTGCAATGCCTGTATGCAAAGACAAAAACACCCAAGGACAAGGCAAGTCCAGGGTTACACAAGCCAAGGTGCGAAGTCCTCCATGCCAGTTCCGGCACGTGTCTTGGGGAAAGAAGGACAGCTATGAGGGGCAGGTGGTACTAACTTCAAGAGTGGGGAGCACAGTAGCACAAAACAAGATCACGGTTCCAGCAGTGCAGTGTGTAGGTGGGGCGTCTCCAACCCCAGGCATGGGTCACCTCCTTTCCTGAGCTCCTTCCCCACTCTTAATTTTGCTAATGCTGAGGTCAGACTCTGAACACTGGTATGATTCTGTGGTCTGACCCTAGGAAAGGTCAGATATAAATATTTAGCTCCTTCAACCTCAGTGCCCCTATCAGATGAATGGACAGTGTCAGGGCTGACTCATTTCTAGGGTTGTAAAGACCTTGCTTCAGTTTAGGTAAAGGAAGGCACTTGTCCCACCAAGGTGTCTCACCACCTGGTTGTCAGGACAACTCACTCTTCAGTGTAGCGTTGCTGTCACTTGGCAGCAGCTCTCGGACCAGCTGCCCATCATCCTTATCTTTGTCCAGCCACCTAGTGAGCAAACGGGGATGTTAACTGTCTGAATGGGGCAGCACACTCCAAACCCTCATACCATTCGTAAGAATAACTATGGTGCCCACAGCCTTGACTTCAGTGGAGGAAAATGGGTCTATGAGAGCAGAGCACCCCACCCCAGCTGGGGGAAGGGACACTTCCTGGAGCAGGTGCATGCTGGCTGGGGCTGCAGGGACAATGAGGAGCAACCAGGACAGGGGCAGGAGCATCTCACAAGAACAAGCCTGGGAGAAGGCCTGCATGGGTGGAATGCAATGAGGGATGGGCAAGGTACGGGCAGCTAAGATTGGAAGGGGA
>PVKA01045728.1:0-15372 GCA_004027165.1 Ctenomys sociabilis | reverse complement strand
ATCAGTGAGTACACAACTGAAATACTGCCAGTGAAACACTCCAAGGGCTTTCTGGTGATGCACAGTAAAACCCAAGCTCCTTGCAGCACTGGCTTCTCCCTGGTAGCTGGTGTCCTGCCCTCCTGGCAGGGGTCCCTGCACAAGGTGACTTGTGCTCTCCCCAACGCCCTCACAGGGTTGCCCTGTCATCTCTGCACTTCACTTCAATAATTTATTGGATGTGCTCCTTTGTCCTGAGGTTTGTTGTGTTCAAGGCAGGGACTCACTGTGTAGCCCAGGGTGGCCCTGAACTCAAGCAAGCCTCCTGCCTCAGCCTCCCTAGGCTGGGATCCCAGGTGTGCACCACCAGGCCCAGCTGTCCTGAGGTTGTCTCTGCACCCCCCTGGCAGGGCCATTACCGCAGGCCTCGGTGGGACAGTAGGGGACAGTGCCAGCCAAGTCGCGAATGAGCAGTGTCCCCGCAGCCCTCTCTTGGCATGTATCTTTTTCCAAGGAAAACCAGTTATTCATTTCTTTGGTACTAGACACCGAAGGCCTTCACACTAAGCTACACCCCAGACCTTTTATTCTTTGGGTCAGTCTCACTAAGTGGCCCTGGCCTTCCTGCCTCAGCCTCTTCTGTGCAGGCACAGAATTATAGGCACGCACCACTGCACCTGGTCAGAAATTTTTTAAGCAAAAGTTGAGAAGAAAACCGAGTGCTCTCCAAACATCACCAAGGGGATGAGGGAAAGGGCTCTGTGGGGCACCCCTCCTGCGAGCACTCTTTATTGGGGCACAATTCATGTGGCAGAAGCTGACCACAGGTGTCTCCAGTGCCTCCGCTGGGGACCCAGCCGCAGGTCCCACCCAGGCCTGAGCTGCTCAGCCGTGGACAGTGCCGCTGTCTCCTGGGCCAACGGCATCTTCTTCAGCAATGGCCTCACTGAGGCCCTGCAGGTTGTCCAGCAGCGCAAAGAGAGATCCTGCAGAGGTGTGGGGATGGCACCAGAGGGCAGCAGTGAGAGGGGCCCCAGCTCCCGCGTGGGCAGGAGGTTCCAAAGGTCCATCCCCAGCTCTCAGCTCTGCCCATCACCTCCTCCGGACTTCCTGGTGGGCCCAGTGGGCCTGGTGCTCGCCTCCACTGGCTTCCCCTCGTCCACCAGAGAGGGGAGAACGGCCAACAGTCGCTGCTGCTTGTAATGGGAGAGGAGACCCTCCTGCTGCAAGGTGGCCTGGGAAGGAGAGGGTCAAACGCCACCGAGCCCCGCAGAGCACCCTCCCCAACGTCATTCAATTCAATAACCAACTAACTGAGGCCCAGGCCTCCCCTGTCCTTACCAACATGAGGTTCTTGTCCCTCTCCAGCTCCTGCAAGCGCCGGCTCAGCCGCTGCCCCTCCTCCTTCCGGGCCTCATCCTGCAGGCGCCTGAGCTCCTGGTTCCTCTCCTTCTCCCGGGCAGCTGTGCGCTGCATCTGATGCAGGGAGGCCACTGTGGAGAATCCGGGCATGGGCAGCTGGGTCGGCAGCGGCACGAGGCACTGGCCAGTGGGAGCACTGGTCCTTGCTCTGCAATCTCAGCCTCCTCACAGGGGAGGCAGAGCCCCTCCTATCCATGACTCAACCACCAGGACCTCCCAAGAGCTCTTTCGAGTGCCCAAGTAGGAGCAGGGGTCAGACCTCGGGGCTCGCGCTCCGAGGGTGCTCATGGTGCTGCGGCTCCCTGCGATGTTCCTATTTGGTGAGGACAGACACAGAGCAGTCTGTCTGCAGCCTGAGTGGTGCAGGACTGTGTAGGTCCACCCTGGTTAGGGGTGACTAAGAAGCACCGCTGGCCCAGCTGCTGACCTGGCCGGGGCGGGCATGGAGCTCTACATCAGCCGCACAGGCCCCCGAGGTGACATTCATCGCGCCGTCCTCAGCCTCCGAGGGTCCTGCCCCAGCCCCTCTTACCCGCCTTGGTCTGCTCCCTCCGAGCCTCACTCAGCCTCCGCTCCGCATCCGAAAGCTGCTCCCGCAGCCGGGCCTCCACCTCGGCTACCTTCTCCTGCAGAGCTGGAGTGCAGGAAGGGACAGGGACATCAGCGGGGGCTGCCTCACCCACGGATCCCCACCACCCTGCTGCCCCACACCTCTTGCATAGATCTCCTGCTGCTGGGTCAGCTCCTGCCTGAGGCTGGCAGCCTCCTCCGTGCTCTCCTGCTGGCCCTGGCGAGCCGCCTCCAGCTGCAGCCCCACGCTGGCCAGGGCCTGCTGGGTGTGCTGCAGCTCCAGCTCCAACTGCTGGGCCACCTTGCTCAGCTGCTGCCGCTCCTCCTCCCCTGGGCGGGCAGATAGGGTGTTGGCTCAGCTCTCTCCCGAGCTCCCCTCCTCCCCTCTGACACAGCTGTCTAGTGGCCTACCTTGCTCCCGTACCCGGCCCACCTCCTGCTGGATGAGGCGGGCGCTCAGCTGCAGCTCTGCACCCAGGTGGTTCCGCTCTTCCCGAAGCTGTTGAAGCTCAAGGCTATCGCTGGTGTCTGGTGGGGGCGGGGGTGGGGGTGCGGGTGCGGGTGCAGGGCAGCTAGACAGGAAGGGAATCCGGCACAGGTATTTACTCTGCTGCCTGACCCCAGACATCCAACACTCTAAGTCTCCACTCCCCACAACACCCCGCCACCGCCCAGTACCCCAAATTCACCTCTCCAGGTGCAGCTGAGCCAGGGCCAGTTTTCGAGCCATCAGGCCTGGGAGGGACAAGGCAAAAATGCTGGGTTTGCAGTGGAGGACAGGAAGACAGAGCAGCAGAGCGCAAGACCAGGGACTGGTGAGGAGCATGGAAAGTGGATGCGGGACCAGGGGGGTGGGGCAGAAGCCAGAGGGCAGAAGGGACACTGCCCCATGCCACACCCACCCTGGATGGTGTGCACCTTCCTGGAAGCGTAGCTGAGTCGGTTGTTGAGGCTGGGAAGCCGGGCTACAGCCTGTTCCAGCTTCATCATGGTGTTCTGGAGCCCCATCTGGCAGCTGGGGAGAACACAGGACAGACCCTCCACCCTGGGCTCTCCCACAAAGCAGGAATGGGGGGCGCAGGACTTCAGTACCGACAACTCTGCCTGGTGCAGGAGCTGCCATGCAGACACCCAAGCTCAATGGGGGCTGGGGGATGGGAACCGAAGGAGCTAATGCTTTCAGTCAGTATAAACAGAAACGGCCGGGTTAGCCAGGCACAGTAGGCAGCACACCCGGATGTGGAAGGAGCTACTGCTCTTGTTCATCCGTTCCGTCTGCCCGGCATCTGCTCAGAGGCAGTGGCCCTGCTACGGCGCACCTCGACCAGGCAGCCTTCCAAGGGAAGCTCACTTCTCACCAGCGGCTCCGCCGCTGCCACGCACCAGGAAGTGAGGCCCTCTGGAAGGGGCACGTCCGGGCAGCAGAGCAGGCAGCCTCCCGTGCCGCAGCTGCTGGGGGGCCTCCAGCTCAGGCAGAGAGAAGCAGACGCCTGGGAGCAGCGGGGCACAGACAGGGCTGGCACTAAGGCTCCCCAGCAGCGCACGTCCGCCAGAGCAGAGCCAGTGGGAGCCCCGCTGGCTGCACAGCCCAGAGACTCCACCAAGGCAGGAAGGCTCTTCGGTCTCCGGGCACCGAGCGCCACTAACAAACCTGGCAAAGACTCTGCTACCCACTGCTTAGGCTTGGAGCTCCTGATTCCAAATTAAAGCCCTGACTGGGTGCATCCGTCCTGAACCTTTTAGAAGTTTTCCACAATCGGAGCGGGCCAGACAGCTCAGCGGACCAAAAGCGCCTGCTGAGGCTCAGTCCCTGGCGTGCCCCACCCCTGGGTGTGCTAAGGCAGGGACTGCGACTGGGTGTGGTGCGCAGGCCTGTAATCCCAGGCCGGGGAGGCTGAGAACAGGAGGATTACCGAGTCCAATCTACACAGCGAGACCCTGGACCAAATACATAAAATCAGAGTTTTCAACCATCACGCAGCCCGTGGCAGCACCCGTCCGGGAGGCTGGAGGCACCTGCAGCGCTGTGACTGGGTAAGCATCTCTCAGAACTCATCTATTTTGAGCAAATTCAAAAATTTTATCTTTTGGGGGGAAGCTGCCTGCGTGGGACAGAACCCAGGGACACAGGCAAGCATTCTACTATCAAATCATATTTTGTTTCTTGATTTAGGGTCTTCCTGTGTAGCCCAGGCTGGCCTTCAATTCATGGTGATCCTCCTGCCTCAGCCTCCTGAATGTGCAAATTACAGGTGTGTACCCCCAATGTGCTTGGCTGAGTTTTGCTTTTTTTTTTTGAGACCAGGTATTACTATGTAATTCAGATTGGCCTCAAATTGAGTGATTTTCCTGCCTCAGCCTCCCACATGCTGAGATTACAGGCAAGTATCACTACGTCCACCACCTCCAGCTAAGTTTTCAGAATTTTTTAAAATGAATGCACCCCAAAGGTACAAATCCAAGAAAGCAGAAGGCAAGCAAGGATCCAGCCTGCATCATAATTCTACAAAACCCAAAACGCAGGCTGTGTGCTCCATAGTTCAAAGCCAGCCTGTGCTGACGGCCACACTTGGACTGCCAGGCAGAAGTTCTGTGCACAAAGCAGCTTTTGGGTCTTGCTGCTAACGACCATTCAGCAACTGCCAGGAATAAACAACTGGGAAGGTGCTGTGAGACACAGGCTTGACTGCCCCCAAAGGGCCGTGGCACCTGTGTCCGTGGCTATCCAGTAGGCAAGTATGGGCAGCTATAAACAAATAGACTAAAACTGTTTTCTCAATCAAATAGCACATACCTGTACGATTACCGGTAACGAGAAAGCAGGGCATGGTGGCACATGCCTGTAGTCCTAGCAGCACCCAGGAGCCTGAGGCTGGAGGGTTTCTGGGTCTGAGATTTTTTTTTTTTTTTTTTGTGGTACCAAGGATTGAATTCAGGACCCTGCGCTTGCCAGGCAAATGCTTATTTCACTAAGCTATCTTCCCAGCCAGAGTCTGAGATCTTGCCTCAAAACAAATAAACTAAATATATGGTTTGATCTGCAGTACCAAAAATATACATGGGGGGGGCACGTACCCACATCCCCAGCCCTGAAGGGAGCAGCCCCCGGAGCTGCATGCAGAGGCCTTTGGAGGGCAGCAGAGACCCAGCCGGGCCCAGCTTCCCAGAGGCCCCTACTGCCCAAGGCTTTCTCACCCAAGGTACCCTGGAAGCTAGAGAAGGAACTAGGGAAACAATCCCCAACCCTGATACCTGCTGACGGCACCAACCACCAGCTTCAGCTGCTCCTCCGCCAAGGCTGTATGCTGTTGCTGCCGCCGCTGGGCCTCCTGAGTCCGGCCCAGCTCCATCTGCAAGGCCTGGGGATGTGGTGGTGAAGGTCAGGGTCCTTTGCCCGGCGCGTGGCCTGCAGACCAGGCCTGGGCTCCCACCCATTGCATACCTTGGCACCCACACGCTCCACTTCCACCTCCGCAGCTCTGTCCTGCAGGGAGCGCTGCAGGATGGCTTGCTCCTGGGTCTGGACTGTCACTTGTTCCTGGAGCTCAGCTACCTGGGGCAGGACAGGGTGCTGGGCATGGCAGACCCTGAGTACCACCCCTACCTGGCGCTCCACCGGCAGCTGCCTGGCCTGTCATGGTCCTTCTTCACAGGGTTCACTCAGCCTTGTTTGCTACTACAGCTGTTGTTTCCTGAGTCTCCATTCTAGAGTGGAAGCTCCATGAGGGCTCACACCAGTACGTTCTGGGCTGCTCAGGCTATGCCCCAGCATGTGGGAATCTTCCAGTAATTTTTAAATATTTTATTTACTTTTGCCTTTGCATTGAGCTACAACTGCCCCACACCCCCTTTTTTGCATTTTGAAACAGGGTCTTGCTAAACTGCCCAGGCTGAGGAGAGGGAGATGGCTCAGTGGAATAGTGCTTCCCCGGCAAGCCCAGGGGTAAAGTAAAGTAAAATGAAATAATGAAAAGAGATTGAGATTGAGATTGAGATTGAGATTGAGATGAGATGAGATGAGATGAGATGAGATGAGATGAGATGAGATGAGATGAGAGATGGAACTTGTGATCCTCCTGCCTCTGCCTCCCAGAATTGGGATTACAGGCATGCCACCTGCTAGGCTTCAGGAAGCATTTACTGAATGATGTCCCCTTGTGTAAGGAGCCTGGGCAAGCTTGCAGGAAGGGCAGAGCCACCGACCTGTCCTCTCAGCACCTTCACTGAGTCTCTGTGCTCCAGCTCTTGGGACTTGAGCTGCACCAACAGAGCAAACACCTTCTCCCGCCAGCGGCTCAGCAGGGACTGGTGCTTCACAGCAAACTCAGGCTCCAGGGACCCTGGAGGGGGGGCCTGTGGGCAGGAAAAGTACAGGCTCTCCTGGGAGACAGGAACAGATGCCCTCCCCCAACCCACCTTTCCCTGTCCTGCTTGAATGACAGGAGCTGCAGCAGGAGCCACGGGCCCTACCTTCCGGGTCAGCTCCTCCTCCTGCAGGGTGAGCACGTGCGCCAGGCTCTGCACGCGCACCTGCAGCAGCTCGGCTGTGGCACGCAGGCCAGCCCGGTCCTCCTGCAGGTGCTGTGGGAGGTGAGTGCAAGGCTCAGCCCAGAGCCTGCACACAGCGCAACAGCACTGCCTTCTCTGGGACCGTCCCTCCTGGGTCCCCACGGCTGCTGAGGCCACACTCCGACCGTCTCCCACCTGCACAGCAGCCAGAAGCTCCCGCCGCTCATGTTCCCACGCTGAGCTGTGGGCCTCTGGAGGGACTTGCTCCCCCACGTATTTCCGAAGATTCTCAACCAGGGCCACCTGAGCCTCCAAGTCCTCTTGGGTCTTGCTAGGGGTGGGGTGGAAACAGCATCCATTAATGAGGCGCCCTGGAGACCCTCACAGTCCCTGCCCTGGGGCTCTCCCAGCACCCCACACTCACCTCAGTTGTTGACGCAACAGCTCAGCTTCATTCTGGGCTGCAGCCAGCTCCTCAGCTTCCTCTGCTCTCCTGGCTTCCAGGCCACTCAGAGACTTCTCCAAGCCCTGGGTCTTGCTAGTCAAACTGTCCAGAGCCATCTGGTGAGCCTGCGTCAGGGAGGACAGCTGTGGGGAGAAGAGCAAGTGGTGCAGGCCCCAGTTCACCCTGACATCCGGGCTCCTAAACCTCTTGTGCTTTGATCTTCACCTTCCACTCCCACTTTGGAGACCTCGGAGGACCTGCACATCGCCTAGGACACCAGCTCCTTCCATGGGCACAGGCACTCAAGTGATCTGGTTACTGAGGCCCTAGCTATTGTCCCAGCACTGGTAAAGAGCATCACTAAGCTTCCTGCCTGAAGCCCTCCCCAGTCCTCTGAGACCCAGGCCCACCTTCCTCACTGCCCTTTGAGGCTCCCAGATGATTTGAGTGCCTGGGATAAAAAACAGAGAAGGGCTGGGGAGATGGCTCAAGGGAATAAGTGCTTCCCTGGCAAGCGCCAAGGGCCTGAGTTCAATCCCCGGTTCTGCCAAAGGGGAAAAAAAAAAAAAAAACACAGAAGAAAACTGCTTCCTACCAAAGAGGAAGCCACCTAAGTCCTGAGAGAACCCAGCAGGATCTGAAAAAGCACTAAGCACCACAGCTCCCCAGTGTGCCAGACCACCTGCTTTACTCTTTCACCAAAGATCTCATGGTCCTATGAGCTGGCGGCCTAGGTGGTGTGCAGGTCCTCCGACCAGGTCACACCCCCCACTCTCTGCTTGGAGCTGCCACCCAGCCTGTCAAGAACCTGAACACCTTTTGCCTGAGTTCACCTGCTCTTGGTGTAGCCTCTGCACCTCTGCTAGCTCTCGCTGGCTGCCCTCTTCCAGGTTTTTCCGGACGACCTCGGCCCCAGCCAGGGCGGCGCGCAGGCCCTCAACCTCAGCATGACCGGCCTTCTCAGCCTGCGCCAGGGCCTCCAGCTCCATGGCCTGGGCCTCCAGCCTCATCTTCTGCTGCAGCGAGGTCTCCCGAAGGGCACGCACCTCCTCCTCCAGCCTTCGAAGTTCCTGCAGCTGCCGAGAGATGAGCTCTGCCTGCTGGCTAAGGGCCTGTGACCCTACCAGCTCCAGGGACCTTAAAAGACAGATGGCAGGGGGAACAGTTGTCTGGTGCTGAAGGGAAGAGCAGCCTCCCGCTCACATTTGGGGAGCTGGGGAGAAGCTGAGGAAGGGGTCTCTGTATTCAGGGTGCTGTCAGGGCTTGCAGGACCTAATGGCTTGGGAGTCATGAGTGGATCTCTCTGGAGAGTGACACACAGGCAGGGGTATAAACATCCTATGTGGAAAGTGAAGAAACCCATTTCAGTGAAGATAGTCACAAGCTAGCAACTCTTGGAAAATCCTGGCAGTGAGTCCCTACCTGCCTCTCCGACCCGGTCCGTGCCAATCGCCATTAACATCCCGTTCCCACGCGCTCACCAGAGGCCTCTGGTGCCTCTCTGTGCCGACTTGGTGGGCTGGGGGTGGGAGGAGGAGAGGGTCTGAGACCCAGGTTGGAGCCACTCTTGGCTGCGTGGGAAGGGGCCGAACTTCAAAGTGGGATGGGGGGACCAGCCCAGAGAAACCTGGAGAATCACAAGAGCAGGAAGTCAGTTCTGCAGGGAGAGGCGACCCACTCCCCTCAGTCCCCTGGTGCCCTGCTGACCAGAAGGTGGTAGCATCTCCGCGGCATCTGAAAGCTCTAGAATCTGTCTCCAGCCATCTGCGGTCCCCTGAACAAGGGGACAAGCAAGAACACTCCGATGCAAGTTTCAGTCCTCCTTACATAGAAAATGCCTTCAGAACACAGTCATTATCCTTACATTACAGCTATTTTATTTTCTCACTAAAATGAATTTAATTTTTTTTAAATCCTTAAATTACAGCCAGGTCCTCCGACTCTAAGCAGTTCCCTTCCTGAAAGGGGCAGGCGGTACCCCAAGACCGCTCTCTTGTTTTAACTTGGACAAGCAGACCTAATAATTATGCCTTTCAGGATTCTGAACAGGGTGTCTTTACTTTCAGGTTTCTCCAATCCCGGCCGCGGCGGGGTGGAGGTCCCCAACGCTGGGACACGCGCCCGATCTCCTGAGCTCTCTCCTCTGTTCAGCAAGGCCCAGCGGAAGCCCGGCCAGGGACCACCAGGCTCCAGCGCAGCCAACGCGCGGACCCGGGGCCTGGCGCCCTGCAGGGCTGACCGCCTCCCTTCCATCCCGGGGACCCAGACGGCGGGATCCCGGGAATAGAAACGCCTGCCCCCGCCACCTCCTCCAAGCCCCTCAGGGCCTCTCCAGTGGCCCCGCATGCCGCTGTGGGACGCTGGGGTTCCTGCCCTGGCCCTGCGACACCCCGATATGCTTCGCCCCTGAAGGAAGCGCTCTGCTCCTCACTCACTCCTACCCCACCCCAGCCAAGAGCCCGCGCTGTTACCCCTTCCTCCCGCGACACCCGTACCTTCCTTTCCAGACCCCGAGCTCTAAGGCTATTCCGATGCCCCTCCCCAGTTCCTCCCCCGGCCTCTCTTTCCCTAGAGCACACCCTAGCTCACCCCGCACCGCCTCCCCGCCCACAACCGACGTTTCTCACCCAGCCCAGGCGCCCCGTCTGCCCTGTGGCCACACCCCCTGCACCCGGCTGCGGCCCGCCCGACCGCGCCTGCGCGTGGCGGCCGGGTCGGCGGGCCTGTGGAAGCTTCTCACTCTAACGGGGGCGGGAAATACGCAGGCGCAGTGCCGTCTAAAGCGGTCCCAATTGAAGCGTCCGGCGTCTCCGCGCGGTGACGACTCCTCCTCCCTCCGGGAACCCGGGAAAACTTATGAACCAATCAGAAAAGGCGAAAGACGCCATGTGGGGGAGGAACCTACTCGATCACCGCCCAATAGTGTGGAGGAAGGCGAAGAAGATAACCAATCGGGAAGGGCAGGGGGCGGGCCCCCGGGGCCCGGGAATTCCGAAGGAGGGGACGCGAGCTGCCCGCGCGCGGATGCCGCGCCCCTCCCTGCCTTGGCTTCCTGGCTGTCAAACTCCCGGGCGCCCTTGAGCCGGCAGACCCCGAAGGGCTGACCTGGACCTGAGACCAAAGACTGCAAGGAGGAGGTAGATCCGAAACTGGGCTGAGCCCTGGAGGGGAAAGGTCGAGTTTTCCTTGCAGGGTAAAGAGGCACTCCTGTTTTTATTTCAGAGAAGCGGAAAGCAAGGGGTTAAATCGGCTTTATTGGCCTCGTAGGGCCCGTTAGTGCAGCGCCCAGGGATGACAGCGGATCCCTTGCCCCAGGGCTCCGCGAGTGCGGGAGGGGCTGCCCACGCCTCCAGCCCACACTTGCCCCGCAGCTGCCTAGCGTGCCCTTGTCTTGCACAGATTGGACGCTTGAGGGAGGACCCAGGTCAGCCAAGGCGCCACAGGACGGATGCGCCGCTGCTGCTGCGCCGCACCCAGACCTTAAGGTTTTTAGGGTTGCCAACCTGCTAAAAACCAGTTTTGCTTGAATTTGCACTGCTTGGCTGTGTATGCGAAGCTGAAATACGCGTAGCGCCCCACCTGAGCAGACTGTCTTGGGCGAGCCCGCCGAGGGTCATGGCCTCCTAAGGGAAGAGGGCTGCAGAGGAGCTACTGCCCATGCTGCCCTGCTTCCAACTGCTGCGGATAGGGGGCGGCAGGGGTGGGGATCTCTACACCTTCCACCCACCCACTGGAGCGGGCTGCACCTACCGTCTGGGCCGGAGGGCGGATCTGTGTGATGTGGCCCTGCGGCCCCAGCAGGAGCCCGGCCTCATTTCTGGGGTCCACGCGGAGCTGCATGCCGAGCGCCGCGGTGATGACTGGAGAGTCAGCCTGGAGGACCATAGCAGTCAAGGTAAGTGCCAGGCAGGCGGCAGTGTGGCCCCGGGTGAACCTGCCACTTGCCTCTCAGTCTGTCAGGTTGGACAGCAGCAGCCCAGCCCTATCTTGCCATCAGAAGAGTGAGCTGGGGGCCGGGGAGATGGCTCAGTAGAATAAGCGTTTGCCTGGCAAGTGCAAGGGCCTGAGTTCAATCCCCGGGTCCACCAAAAACAAAACAAAACGAAGAAGTGTGTGCTGTCAGCTCTCAGAGGGCTGATCCTTGTTCTACCAATTCAGTCACACAGGCTGGGAAGTAGAACCGGGGCTGCTCAGGACCTCGACAGGCAGGTGTCTTATAGCAGTGTTCTGGGACCAGGCCCGGACTTGGCTCAGTTTCCAGCCTTGCGGAGGCCCCTTCCTGTGTTTGGGCAGTTACTGAGTATATTTTAAGGATCTGGCCGTGTCTTTCTTCCCAACTAAGACTGATTATAGAGGCCTAGGGTTATGGTTTTCTGTCATTAGAACCTGGCAAAACCTCAGGCTTGTTACCTGACCGCTCAGGCCTCAATCTTGGCGGTAAACTCAAGGCTTGGTAAACTGTTTGGGGTGTTGTGTTAGGACGTAGTGTGGCCAGCATTCACTCAGTGCTTCCGGCTGAGGTGGGCACCAAGCGCACTGAAGTAGGGGGCTCTGACACCCTCGCTTGACCGAGGAAAGTGGGTCAGGAAGCGAGGCTGGAGGCAGTAGGGCCAGAATCTGAGTCACACCAACTTTGAGTTGGAGCTAGCTAAAGGAAGCATGAGAGCCCAGGACCTCGAAGCCGAGGAAGGGGTACTCGCTCCTGCCAACAAGGAGCTTGTATGTGCCGTCACTGGCCAAAAGGTCCAGGGTGTGTAGGAGAAATCAGTTGTCTTTCCCTGTTCCCCTGACTGGTCACTTCTGTTCTTGTCATTTGTGTCATGCCCACCATTGACAGGAACTTTGGTCAATAATGTCCGGCTCCCCAGGGGCCACAGGCTGGAGCTGAGTGATGGGGACCTCCTGACCTTTGGCCCCGAAGAGCCCCCGGGTTCTAGCCCCTCGGAGTTCTACTTCATGTTCCAGCAAGTCCGGGTTAGGCCTCAGGACTTCGCTGCCATCACCACCCCTCGGTCAAGAGAAGCTGGGGTTGGCGCTGGCTTCCGGCCCGTGCTGCCCCCCCAGGGGGCCCCGCAGCGGCCCCTCAGCACCCTGTCCCCTGCTCCTAAGGCCACATTGATCCTCAACTCCATCGGCAGCCTCAGCAAGCTGCGGCCCCAGCCCCTCACCTTCTCTAGGGGTGGAGGTGGGCCGCAGAGCCTGCCCATTCCCACCTCACCCCAGGAAGGGGGCCCCACACCGGGTCCACCCCCAAGAAACCGGAGGAAGTCAGCTCACCGAGTGTTGGCAGAGCTGGATGATGAAAGCGAGGCTCCCCAGAGCCCCCCCATGCTTCCAGAGCCCAGGAAGAAGCTCCGGGTGGAGGCCACATCGACACCGAGGGTGAGCCAAGTTGGCCCGGTCTCCTCAGCCTCCATCAGCATTACCACCTTTGGGTTCTTTTGCAGATCCTCGGGCTGTGCTTGGGAGGGCAGATGGGTGGACAGAGGCAGAGCATGGGAATGGTCAGACCAGACTTGCCCCTGATGGCTGTGCCTGTACAGGAGGGAGTTAGCCGACATACGGGTAGATTAAAACGAGTGTTCTGGTAGCCTCGTTTCAGCTACTTGGAGCCCAAGGCAGAAAGGTCCCTAGTTTGAGGCCAGCCTAGGTAGGTTGGTGGGCATGGTCTTTAAGAAAAAAAGCTGGCTGGGTGGCGTCTAGGGATGTTGCTCAGTGGCAGACTTGCCTAGCACTGGCAAGAACCAGATAGCTGCCCTGTGCAGGTTGGCAGACAGGAGTCCCGCTCTTTCCGGGCAGACCGTGGATGGAACTCAGCTTCAGTCCTACTAGGCGAGTGCTGTGCCTTGAGCTGCATACCCGGCTCTAAGGTCCCAGGATCTTCCTAGGACTTCAACCTCTTCTAATGCGTAGGGATGAGGATTAGACAGGCAGTGGTGTTGTGCACCTACAATCCCAGCACTGAAGCCTCTGGTCTGAGTTCAAGGTCAGAGTGGGCTCCAACAGATGGAAATTATTTTCCCAGGCTCGTAAGAGTCTATCTAGGGCTTTCCTCATGGTTATCCGGGACCAAAATCTAGGTTTCTGCAGGTTTCCACTGACACTGGTATTTCACTTCCTTCAGAAAATGACATGGTGGTCCCAGAAGCACTCAGTGAGCAGCAGAGCCCTATGTGGCCCCCAGGTGCAGCCTGCCCGTTAAGAGACCAGAGCCTGGTTCAGTGTGAGGGTGTGACCTCTGGAACCATGGAGCTCGTGCTGGTGGCAGCACCAAGGATGCTGGGGAGGCTGACCCCATTCCCAAGGTGCCCTGTTGGTGTCCTGACCTGAGGCCCCAAGAGGACTGAACCAGCACCTCCAGGCCAGCTGGGTGCAGCAGACTCTAGAATGCTTCCCTCCTTTCCTTCCCTCTGCAGGAGGGAGCGACTCCAAGGAGAGGTTGCCATGGATACTGATTCAGGGCCTGACCCAGGCCCTAGTGGCGACGACGTGAGGTCCGTGAGGTGGCAGAAGCTGACTTCCTGCCAAAGAGCACTGCTTGCAGAATGTCGCCGTTACAGGGTGCCAGGCCTTGGCACTGTGGACACCAGCATCTGGCAGCACCCGCAATGGGAGAGTGAGCTCGTGCCACCTAAGTGCTCTGGGAAACCCTGGTCCCCAAGCCCCTATGCTGGCTAACCCTGCCGCTGTGACCAGCTGGTTTCCAGCTGATGCTTTTCTTTTGTCTCTTTTTGAGACAGGGTCTCACTATGCAGTTCAGGCTGGCCTTAAGCTCACTTTGTAGCTCAGGCTGGTCTTGAACTCACAACAATCCTCCTGTCTCAGCCTCCCAAGTGCTGGGATTACAGGCCTGTGCCACCTCACCCGGCGAGCTTTGCTTTTATTTTCAATAAAAAACAAGCTTTATGCACTTCCGATGTGCTTTGCTTCCCAATTTTGAGCAATGGAGGGGATGGGAGAGACCTGTATACCTGCTCCTGAGCAGGGTGAGTAAAGGGGGCGACCAAAGGTGGTGCAGGCTTGCGGCCTGAGTCCGTGCACGGCGGGAGTGAGTTCAAGCCCTGCCTGGAGCGTAGAGCAGGTCCCCAGCCAGCCTGCGCAACGCATGGTGGACACCACGTCTTTAAAGCCCACAGTAGCCAGTGATGCAGTTCAGCTGCACAAGCCTCTTCCTGGCAAGCACAACACCCCGCATTCCTGGCACAAAATATCATAAGGTATCTGGGACTTCAGCTTCACGGGAGGACAGCCTTTATGGGGTCCACATTACTAAAGGGGAAGAGAAAGCTGGGAACTGGCTATGGCAAGCACTAGCGTGGCCCACGATAGCTTAACCTCCCCCCACGCACACAGCACACACCCTACACGTGGCCAAGGGTTCCACCTCTCCTGTAGTTCCCAAGAAAGCCCTACTCCTCAGGGCTGGCCAGATAGCTCAGCAGATTAAAGTGCCTGTTAGGCAGATGCAGGGACCCGGGTTCAATCCCTGGCGTGGCATGCGCCTGTAATCCCAGGGACTGGGAGCTGAAACGGGAGGATCATGAGCCTTATCTGTAGGGAGACCCTGTACTAAATACATTAAACAATAAAATTAGGGGCTGGGAAGAGCTCAGTGGAATAAGCAATCCCCTGGCAAGCGCAAGGGCCTGAGTTCAGTCTCCAGTTCTGCCAAAAAGAGCCTCACATCTTGACCTAGGCTACTGCGACCTGTTGGCCAGGCCTAGCTCCCTCCTAAGCTTCCCAACCCACAGCTTCCTCACATTAAGGGAACTGCTCCACCGTGCAGGTGCGAGCCAGCGACAAGGTAGCGTCGTCAGAAGAGCCAGTGCAGCAAGCCAGGCTCAATCCCCACTAATCAGAGTGCAGAGCACAGCTGGCCGGGCAGCGCGCGGTGGTAGACGGCCGCCTGAGGACCTGATCTCTGGCCAAGGCGACAGACTGGCTCTGGAGTACCAGTGACACAGCCAGCCCTGACCAGGTAAGGGGCCGCCAGCGCCTGCATCCTTGGGCACAGGTGAAACATTCTGCTGAAACCGTCCAGGCCCTCCGCAGAGGCAGCTCCTGCTGACCACGCAGGACCCTCAATGCCCAGCTCCTCCTTGGGCAGTGACGTCCAGCCCCACTTCTGCAGTCACCTGGGTGTGAGCATCTCACAGCTAACACTGGCTTCCTCATCCCTACTACCTTTTCAGTGACTAAAGGAAAACCAGCAACAGAAGTAGCTATTGTGCCCCAGGCTTCTTTATTTAAAATCAAAGTGATCAGGGGATTAAAATCAAGAGCATAATTGAACTGCAGCTTCCCTCCAACTGGTTCCCCCAAATTCCCTGCCCCCACCCTCTGTGCTTCTAATTGCTTCTTTAGTGAATGAAGAACTGAACCCCAAAGCCCAGCTAGATTCCAGCTCCTTCCTAACTCCGCCCCATCCTCCACCTGGCCTCCCTGGC